>ML677392.1:395173-429048 GCA_007922305.1 Dermatemys mawii | reverse complement strand
AGATTTGTGAAGAACTATGCTTCAATCATAAAACCTCTGAATGATCTGACCAGGGGATACCAGTCCAACAAGAACAAATCTAAGACCAAGAATAAGGGTAGGTCCCCAAAGCCTCCAGTGCAGAGACACTATGGCCCCTTCGAACCATTTGGGCCAAGGTGGGATGAGAGATGTGAAAGGGCATTTCGAGAAATCATTACTCATCTAACTCATGCTCTAGTCCTAGTCTTTGCTGACCCCAGCAAGCCATTTATCCTATATACCGATGCCAGTTTGGAGGGTCTGGGAGCAGTACTGTACCAGGAAGTGGAAGGCAAACGTAAACCTGTAGCGTTTGCCAGCCGAGGACTGTCTGACAGTGAAACTCGCTATCCCATCCACAAGCTGAAGTTCTTGGCCTTGAAATGGGCCATCACCAAGAAATTTCGAGATTATTTGTATGGGGCTCAGTTCCAGGTATGGACAGACAACAACCCATTGACTTATGTGTTGACAAGTGCTAAGCTGGATGCTACAGGGCAGAGATGGGTGGCCGCCTTGGCTAGCTATGAGTTCAGCATTCAATACCACTCAGGGAGAAGCAATGTAGATGCAGATGCATTGTCCAGGCATCTGCAGGCACCAGAAATTGCTGTAATACCCACGGATGGAGTGAGAGCTATCTGCTGTGTGAGTTGCCGAGAGCCAGAGGCCCATGAGAGCCTTCATGGATGTGTTGCAGAAGCATTGGGCCTGCCCCCGGAATGCGTGCCTTCTGCTTCAGTGAACTATATAGCATTGGACCAATCTCCCTTGCCCATGCTCAATGCAGCTGACTGGCAAGAAGCCCAGCTGCAAGATACTGACATTCGTGATACACTACTTGCCAAAAGGGACAGGCGAAGGCCAGCTGCCATTGTCCCACCTACCCCAGAGGGTAAATGCTATTGAGAGAATGGACCAAACTAAGACTGATTCAGCGAGTGCTACACCGAGTGACTATGGACCCTTTACAAAAACAGCGAGCACAGCTAGTGTTGCCAAAAGAGTACCGAGCCCTGGCCATGAGGGCTCTGCATGACGACTTTGGACATCTAGGGATGGAGAGGACCCTGGAACTTATTTGTAACAGGTTCTATTGGCTCCGGATGGCTAAAGATGTTCGCAGGAAATGTGAGTCATACACTCGATGTGTTCAAAGGAAAACTCTGCCCACAAGGGCTGCATATCTCAAGAACATCACCAGCAACAAACCTTTGGAACTGGTATGCATTGATTTCTTGTCTCTAGAAGTAGACAGAAGGAATGTCGGAAACATCCTAGTAGTGACTGACCATTTTACACGGTACGCGCAGGCATATCCCACACGTGATCAGAGGGCCACCACTGTCGCTCGAGTACTGTGGGAGAAATATTTCTCAGTCTATGGATTCCCGACCCGGATATACTCAGATCAGGGGCAAGACTTTGAGAGTCACCTTTTGACGGAAGTGCTAAAGATAGCAGGAATTATAAAGTCTAGAATGATGCCTTATCACCCGCAAGGTGATCCACAGCCAGAGAGGTTCAACAGAACCCTGTTAGATATGTTGGGGACTCTGTGACCAAAGCAGAAGGCAACCTGGAGCCAGCATGTTGCATTTCTGGTGCATGCCTACAACGCCACCAAGAATGATGCTACGGGAGTCACCTCATATCTCTTGATGTTTGGGCGAGAACCTAGATTACCCATAGACCTGTGCTTTGGTGTATCAGAGGATAGAGATAGCTATGAAACACATCAGCAATATGCATCCTGGCTAAGAGAAAAGCTGCAGGATGCTTACCGCCTAGCTACATCTGTGGCTCGAAAGAATGCAGACCGCAACAAACATCGATATGATGCTAGGGTACGTTTACAGGAGCTCCAGCCGGGAGACTGAGTCCTGCTGCGAAATTTGGGTATTGTCGGCAAACACAAAATAGCTGACAGATGGAAGGCAATACCTTACCTAGTGATGGAAAAACTAGGAGATCTGCCGGTCTACAAGATCAAACCTGAAGAGGGTCCAGGGCAGATAAAGACGGTGCATAGGAACCTTTTGCTCCCTGTGGGGGAATTGGTAGGCACTCCTTATGAGAGGGGCCATGACAGGGCAGCCGGGCAGAACAGAAGTGCTAGGCCAAAGCCGCCATCCAACATGGCCTGCGGGCGCTCTGAAGTTAACCTACCCCTATTCAGCACGTCGGAGAGTGAGGCAGAGGAGGGAGACACAATCATGGCGTATTCCAGAATGGAGACAAGATCTCAATCTCGATCAGCTGAGCCAATAGAGAGCTCCCCATCCTCAGCTCTAAACCCCATGGCAGAGGTATTTAGGCCCGTTACTGGCACCCCTGTGCCATCAATGGAACCCTTGTGTGATGACGCACACAGCTTATTCTACAGTGAAGACATCCAGCTGGAGGGGGCCCTAGGCACGTTGGACTTTCCACGGTCAAAACCAGAGATGCAGGGGCCTATGCCAGTAGCCGAGAAATCCTCAAAAGAAACCTCTTCTTCCGTCACTCAAGAAGATGTTACTCCCACTCCTGCCACGGAGATCCTCCATAGACTGGACAGAGTAATAAGACCAGTAAAACGGCTAACCTATGATGCACCGGGGGTGATTAGTGAGGAGCCAATACACTTAGCACACAGGCTTGTGAGAACTGAAGTGGGTCTTCTGAGGCCCTTTGGAGGGAACCAGTGAACTGGTATAATAGGGAGTGTGATTTGTCGGGACGACAAATTCTTGGCTGGGGGGAGGATGTAAGCAGTGTCAGGATGAGCTCTACCCTGACATCTGGTGGTGAATTGCGGGAATTACAGTGAGTTGTGGAAAAGAACTTTGGGGCTGATCCACTGCATCTACTCTGAGCTCACAGCAGCCCAAATGGTCACTTCAGCTGCTGTGGGCCCCCCAGTTTCTCTGTTATTGGGGCAGAAATGACAAAGTATTGTTACCTTGATTATGTGAATCGAGGACTGTGGACATGTACTTGTTATGTACTTCTTTGTTATGACGGAGGGACTCACCATCATCTAGGTAGCACTCACTGGGCAAGGGGCACGCGTTCAAAACTTACTGAGTTTGAGAGAGGCCATGGGCAGGTCTCTATGCCTTATGGTGAGGGCTGCTCTCCCCTGTAGATTGTTAGAGCTAATTTTGATTCCATTAGGAGTCTGGATTCAGCCTGCTAAGCTGAATTCACTTGAAGTCTGCTGGTGTACCTGCACTAAGGTGCCCCTCCTACTGCCCCCCCCCCCCAAAGAAAACTGATATCACTTGAGAGCTGAAACCACTGAGCACTGTGTTAAGTGAGGGGGCCTAAAGGCATGTTGGTGGCACCAGGCAGTTTGTGTGGCTAGCAGAGCAAAGCAGCAGACTCAGCTGAGCAGTTCCTGGGTGCAGTTTGTGCGACTGGCAGTGGACTCAGCCGAGCAGTTCCTGTGTGCAGTTTGTGCGACTGGCAGAGTGGCTGGCACAGCGGAGCAGTTTGGGTGTCAGCTGGCAGGGCGGCCAGCGGAGCAGTTTGTGCTGCTGGCGGAGTGACTGGCACTGCAGAGCAGTTTGAGTGTCAGCTAGCAGGACGGCTAGTGGATTGACTGGCAGAGCGGAACAGTTTGTGGAACAGCCAGCAGAGCAGAGCGGCTTACGGTGAGGGCTGCAGCGGAACCCCACGGAGAGGCGGCGCAGTCGGCCTCGGACCGTGTAAGGTGCCCCTTGCCCTACCCCCCATTTCCACCCAGGCTGGGAGGTAAGACTCTGCAGGTTGACTTTTGAACTCTGCACTGACCAGAAACAGACACTCTTGGGCTGTTGGACTTTTGGGAGTATTGGGTGATTTTGGGGGTTGTGGGACTCAAGAGCCAAAGGGAAGGACACAGCCTATTTGCTGGAAGTGGGGCTTCTGGTTCATGGTTTGTTTTATTAATCCTGTTTGTGGTGTTTCCCCAATCTAATGCCACATTGTTTCTCTCTGCTATTAAAAGGCTTTTGGTACACTCAGACTCTGTGCTTGCGAGAGGGGAAGTATTGTCTTTTACAGACAGCCGGAGGGGTGGTATATGGTTGTCCCAGGTCATTAGGTGGGGGCTCGAGCCGATTTTGTATTGTGCTATTGGAATGGAACCCTTGGATACTGAACTTGGCCCTTGTTGCTGCCAACTCCGATGGGCAGAAGGGTTACAGAGAGGACAAAACAGGAAGGAGAGTACTCCCCGGTAAAGGGTTTGTCATTTAAGTGATGGCCATGACTAGAGGACAGGCTGCATTGGAATGGACATTGAGGCCCCAGCCCTCTGGTTGCTTCCATTCAATACCTGCTTGGAAGTGGCTTCTCTCTCAGCCTTAGGTTCATGATTTCTGGCTTTTAGTGTCTTCTCGGGGTTAGGTTTTCCTATTTATTTCAACTCTGTACAGAGAAATGCTTTGTTTTTACTTACAGTGCAAATGCATGGCACACCTGAAATGTGCTATGATGCGTCTTGGTAGTGGCTTATGGTGACTTACTGGGAAGGGAATCTATGCAATATACATTAGTATAAAATTTTACTTCATGTGCTACTATGCTTCCCCTAGCTTTCCCTGAGTAACTACATTGATACTACTCTCATGCACAAGTGTTTGGGGCTCTTAGGCCCCGGATCCTTTGGAAGCAAAGCTTAGTGAGTTATAAAAGAAAGTCTACATCTCTTCAGGAAGACTGGTTTTGGGGGAAAAAGGGTCTGGGGTAGGAGATTACTGGTATTTTACAGAGGTGGTAAAGAGGTTGATCAAGAAAAGATGAAAACATCACAATTTTTCCCCTGTGAGCGGCTCTAGTATTTTCCTATTTTCCACTGCTTTGGGAGGGAAGTGTGGCTATTCAGCCACTGAAAATAGGGCTGGTAATCAGGAACTCAGTTCTAACTCCAGCTCTCACACCCACTGGCTCTGGTTTTGAGAAAATCAGTTAAAACCATCTGTGCCTCTGTTTAGAAGGCTGTGAATAACTGTACTTTCCTCCCTCACAAGGGCATGTGAACCTGTAAGCTCTTCAAAAGCAGCAGTGGGCTGTATGTTTGTACCATGACTGAAACAATAGCTCAGTTGACAATGTACCATAAAACATTCTGAAGGTGCAGATCATTCAGATATTTAATTATCTCTTGAGCAGGTAACAGCCATTTATCACAAAGGCTATCTGTACTCGTTCAGCTAGTGTAAATGGAGTACCTCTATGGAAGCAAATGGAGCTAAAGTAGCCAATGATTTGGCCTCTTGGTGTCAAACATGGAATTTTCCTTACATTAATTATAAAGGGCAAATACCCATTATAATTGATAATGAATAATTGCCTCTGGGTCTGTATGCAACGCCATAATTACCTCATATTCTAGAGGACCAAACAATACAAGTATATCTTGAGACACTCAGGTGTCATGCTAATGGTTGGCAATAATTAAATTGTGGTTTCAGAGGAAGTGTAGTAAACAAGGTCCTAAAAAATGTAGGAGACTTAAGGTTTCTTTCTCCACGTATACCAAGTCTCTTGCCCAGCATCTCTTTTGGGGAGGGGGTGCATTCTTACTGCCGAGAATATTAATTGAAGTGGAGGCATGTAGGAGTCAATCCTTCAAGGTTCTGGACAGGTCTAGTGAGTAGAAGCAGAAGTTGCTCAGCCTCTTCCAGGAACTATCACATAGGATTGGGCCCCCATCAAGACAACAAGGGCAGTTGATGGAAGCGTGTGTCCATAACAGGCTATTTTTAGAGTTTGAGTCACTTGTCTACATAGTGTCAAGTATCAGAGAGGTAGCTGTGTTAGTCACTTTTACAGATCCAGACAAGAGTCCTGTGGCACCTTGTAGACTGAGGCCTTGGTTACAGTGGCACTTTATTGCACTATAAAGTTGCCAGGAGCACTATAACCTCCTAACCGTCCACACTGGCGAGGCATGTAGAGCGCTGTAAGTCCAAGTTTATAACACTATTGGTAATCCACCTCTGCATGGGGAGTAAGGGCTGTAGCGCTCCCGCTGTAGTGCTACGGTGCGAATGTGGACACCCACTGCGCATTAATTGGTCTCCAGCCCATCCCATAATTCCCATTCAAGCCACTTTGGTCATCACTTGCAAACTCTTTTGTCCTGTCCTCAGGTGACCACACATCAGGCCCACCCTTTAAATTTGCAGGGAAATTTGAAAATCCCCTTCCTGTTTGCTCCAGCCAAGCATGGAGTGCTCTTCAGGGAATCTTTGCAGGTGACCGTTTTGCTTTGCCATGACTCCACGCGCCATGCCTTCTCACAATAGGCGATCCCCAGCATGGAGCAATAGCAAGTTGAGGGAGAAGTCGTGCCAGGAGAACACGACTCACGGGCGGGGAAACCACCGATAAGCTGTTCTCATTACTGCAGCTGCAAATAGACTATGCAGCGGATTGCCGCCATTCAGGAGGAGAAGCACCGCGCTCACCGCCTCCTTTATCAGTTACCCCAAAACCCTTCCCCTTTTGGCCTTCTGTCCCCTCTGGGCCTCTATCATCAGCTACCTGGTTATTACCACCCACAGCTGCCTCCAACCCCCGTGTCTTCACCAACCAATCCCCAAACCCAGGACCCTTATCCACTGCACTCAGTCCCTAATAACATGCCTTATTGCCCTCCGGAAATGGGGTTTGGAAGACACAGCAACTGGGAGGGCATTGGAGAGTATGAGATCTGGACATATTCCAATCTCTGACTGACCCCATCCCACCCCAATCACACCACTCCCCGCCTCCCCCCACACATTCTTCATAACCTTTTTTTTCCCAGCAACTGAAGTAGCTGTTCAATAAATGAATTGTTTTTTTAAGAAATGGGTTTCTTTATTCAGAGTACATAGATTATTAATGACTACAGAAAACCAAATGCCTTATCCTATTAAAAGAATGAGCCCTCCCTCTGCATTTCCCAGTAGAACTGGCTTTCAGCCTCAAAATGCTCTCTTAAGGCATCCCTGATCCTTGCAGCTTCGTGTTGGGCCCCTCTAAGAGCCCTGCTCTCTGGCTGTGCATATGTTGCCTCCAGGTGTTGAACCTCCGAGGACTGTGCCTGAGTGAAGCCTTCACTCTTCCGCTCACAAAGATTATGTAGGGCACAGCATGCGGAAATGACTGCAGAGATACTTCCCTCAGCCAAGTCTAGCTTCCCATAAAGACAGCACCAGCGCGCTTTCAGACGCCCAAAAGCACACTCCACATTCATTTGACACCGGCTAAGCCTGTAGTTGAACCTTTCCTGGCTTCTGTCCAGGCTCCCTGTGTAGGGTTTCATGAGCCACGGCATTAAAGGGTAAGCGGGGTTGCCAAGAATCACGATGGGCATTTCGACTTCCCCCACGGGGATTCTCTGGTCTGGGAAAAAAGTCCTGGCTTGCAGCTTCTTGAACAGGCCGGTGTTGTGGAAGACGCGTGCGTCATGCATCTTTCCCAACCAACCTGCATTAATGTCAGTAAAACGCCCACGGTGATCCACAAGTGCCTGGAGAACCATGGAGAAGTACCCCTTTTGGTTAATGTACTCCTCTGCTAGGTGGTCAGGTGCCAGAATAGGTATATGGAGCCCATCTATCGCCCCTCCACAGTTAGGGAAACCCATTTGCTCAAAGCCAGCCACGATGTCATGCACATTACCAAGAGTCAAGATTTTTTGAAGCAGGATGTGATTAATGGCCCTGCACACTTGCATCAACACGACTCCAATTGTCGACTTTCCCACCCCAAAGTGGTTGGCCACCGATCAGTAGTTGTCTGGGGTGGCCAGCTTCCAGATTGCAATAGCCACCCACTTCTCCACTGGGAGGGCAGCTCTCAATCTGGTGTCCTTGCGCCACAGGGCGGGGGCAAGTTCAGCACACAGTCCCATGAAAGTGGCTTTTCTCATGTGAAAGTTTTGCAGCCACTGCTCATCGTCTCAGACTTGCATGACGATGCGATCCCACCAGTCAGTGCTCATTTGCCATGCCCAAAAGCATGTCCATTAATGAGACAAGCAGTTTCGTGTCAAATGCATTCATCGGCTCGATCTCGTCTTCAGACCCATCACTGTCACCTTGCATGTCAAGAATTCACTCCACTGCACTGCGAGATGTGCTGGCGACAGTCGTCAGCATGTTCCTCAGCAGTTCGAGATCCATTACGGCACACGAAAATGGACAGCAGAGTGCGCCTTGCTGAAACTGTTGAAGGATGGCACCTGAGGTGGACAGAAACACAGGGATTGCTGGGCTATGACGCTAAGAATCACAGAGAATTGGAACAGGATGCAGAATGCCCCGCAAGCAATGCCCCCCTTCCCACAAGGCATTGCGCCAGATCGGGAAGAGGTGCTCTGTGGGATACCTGCCCTAATGCGCTGCTCTTAATGCCGCCTGAAGTGCCGCAAATGTGGCCATGCTATACTGCTGGTGGGCCTAAGGTCTTGGTTACTCTGGCACTTTATAGTGCTATAAAGCCACCAGGAGCGCTATAACCTCCTACCCATCCACACTGGCGAGGCACCTGGAGCGCTATAACCTCGGAGTTATAGTGCTACTGGTAGTCCACCTCTGCACAGGGAATAAGGGCTGTAGCGCTCCCGCTGTAGAGCTACGGCATGAATGTGAACACCCACTGCGCTACGAGTGATCTCTTGAGATGCCTGGAGCCATTTAAGGCAATTGACATCTCTTCCCTTTGTTTTCAACTCAGCTGGAGGAATGTGAAAGTATCTTTTCAAAGTTTCTCTCTTAACATGGCAGATAAGCAATGCAAATGTTTACGGAGGGAGCCTGTGTGAAATACAAAGCCTGCTAGTCTTCTCTGTCGAAGGACACTTACTGACAGGCTCTCAGAAGGACGAACTCTCTCCCTCCGCATACACACAACATGTTCCCCCTCACCCACCTCGTTTGTAAAGCACGTTGCACCCAGCTGAATGCTGGGATAGCTGCCCATAATGCACCACTCCCCATGCCGCTGCAAGTGCTGCAAATGTGGCCACGCTATACTGCTGGTAGGTCTCAGTGTGGACACACTATAGCGCTATCCCTATAGCTGTCAGCTATAACCAATACCGCTATAAACCTGTAAGTGTAACCATACCCTAAGTGTGGACACATTATATCGCTATACTTATTGCTGTATACGGGGACAGCTATAACCAAAAGCGCTATAATCCTGTAAGTGTAACCATGCCCTAACAGCCATATTGGAGCATAAGCTTTCGTGGATGAATACATGTGTCTGACGAAGTGAGTATTCACCCACAAAAGCTTATGTTCCAATATGTCTGTCTATAAGGTGCCACAGGATTCCTAGGTGAAAACTTGTATGTAGACAAGCGACAAAGATACCTACTTTTCTACCTGGTAAAAAGAGCTGTGCTGCACTTGAATCATTGCAACAGCAGTGCAGAGAAGACAGAAAGGCACAATGCAAGCAGACCGCATGCAGAGTAATGTTTGTTTTCCCTCGAGTTTTTAAGGGCACAAGATGGTCAAAAATTCCTTAATCCACTTACCTGAAACTTTTCTTTATGCTATTTTTGAGAGTTTCAGAGGCTTAGTAGCTTTTTTTGTTGCCCTCCTCATGATTAAAGCAATCCTAATGCCTGGCTGGTAGCATATAAGTCACCCCATAACTAAGTCAGAGCATACAACTTGAATTCTGAATGTGTTGAGCCAGACCTCACCTAACTTCACCCACAAGAACCTTTAAGCCCTAAGTGAGTAGATGAATATTCCCCTATTGTGGGGAGCTGATCTAATGCTGCCAATGCCCACTCCCCCCAGCAAGCAAGGAGACATATCTAGTGCAGTGGAATGAATTTGAGCATAGTGGTTTTAAAACAAATGAATTTGAGCATAATGGTTTTAAAACAGAGACATTATACCATTGGGTAGGAGAGGTGGTCTATGCATGTCAGGACAGGACTGTATAGCACAATGTGTGCTGGGGAGCCTCAGGGACCATTCCAGCTGGCATAAACCTCAGTAGCCTTAAGGCTGCTGTAACTTGAACTAGGGGATGGTTCAGTCCCTGTGCATTCCTGTATTCACTGAGACGGAAAAGGTGTGTAAGCAGTGTCAGGAATGAAATATATTCTGACATCTGGTGGCGAACTATGGGAATTGGAGTGAGTTATGGAAAATAACTTTGGGGCTGATCAATTTGCATAGACACACCCACTGCGCCTAGCCTGAGCCCACAGCAGCCCACATGGCCACTTTGGCTGATGTGGAGCCCCAGTTTCTATGTTATTGGGGCAGGAAATATAAAGTGATGTTACCCTGATTTTGTGAATGAAGGACTATGGACACGTACTTGGCCCTTGTTATGATGGAGGGACTCGCCATCATCTAGGTAGCACTCACTGGGCAAGGGCCATGCGTTTCAGAACACTCTGAGATTGAGAGAGGCTGGGGACAAGTATCTATGCTTTTTGGTGAGGGCTTTGTCTGAGGGCCCCACAGGCCTATTGCACCCTGTCTCTCTCCAGTGTGGAATGTCAGAGTTAAATTTTGCTTCCATTAGGAGCCTGGGTTCAGGCTGCTGAGCTGAAATCACTTTAGGCTCACAGGTGCACCTGCACTAAGGCCCCCCTGCTATATGCTGAAATCACTTAAGAGCTAAAGAAATCACTGAGCACTGTCTCAAGTTGGGGGGGGGGGCCCTGAAAATAGTGCAGAGTGGCTGGTGCAGCTGAGCTGTCTGTGTGTCAGCTAGCAGGACGGCTAGTGGAGTGACTGGCACGGCAGAGCAGTCTGTGTGTTGACTAGCGGAGCCATTTGTGCTGCTGACGGAGTGACTGGCACTGCAGAGCTGTCTGTGCGTCAGCTAGCAGGATGGGCTAGCGGAGTAGTTGGTGCTGCTGGCGGAGTGACTAGCGCAGCAGAGCAGTCCGTGTGTTGACTAGCGGAGCCATTTGTGCTGCTGACAGAGTGACTGGCACCGCAGAGCTGTCCGTGTGTCGGCTAGCAGGACGGGCTAGCTGAGTGACTGGCGCTGCACAGCGGTTCAAGTATTGGCGAGCAGAGCACTTCGTGGGATGGCCAGCTGAGCGAATTGCGGTGAGGGCTGCAGCGGAACCCCACAGAGAGGCAGCGCAGTCGGCCTCGGACCACGTAAGGTGCCCCTCACCCTACCCTCCATTTCCACCCAGGCTGGGAGGTAAGACTCTGCCGAGTGACTTTTGAACTCTGCACTGACCAAGAACAGAGACTCCTGGGCTATTGGACTTTTGGGACTATTGAGTGACTTTTTGGGGTTGTGGAACTCAAGAGCCAAAGGGAAGGCCACGGCCTATTTGCTGGGAGGGGGCTCCTGGTTCATGGTTTGGTTTATTAACCTTGTTTGTGGTGTTTCTCCAATATTATGCCACATTGGTTCTCCCTGTTATTAAAAGGCTTTTGGTACACTCAGACTCTGTGCTTGCGAGAGGGGAAGTATTGTCTCTTAGAGATGCCCAGAGGGGTGGTATATGGTTGTCCCAGGTCACTGGGTGGGGGCTCGAGCCAGTTTTGTATTGTGCTATTGGAATGGAACCCCTGGATACTGAACCCGGCCCTTGTTGCTGCCAACTCTGATGGGCAGAAGGGTTACAGGTGGTTTAGAGCCACTTTTGACTCCTGATGTCTTCTATGCTCAATCCTGCACCCCTTGCTCAGCCTTTAATGGCTGATAAGGTGGCCAATAAAAGCATTTGTACTGACTGGGGAGTTGATTCGGTGACCTAATGGGTTTCCTCCCCCACTGTTATAATTTCTCTGTTTTAAAACCACTATGCTCAAATTCATTTGCTTTGGAGAGAGTGCGAGCAAGGCATCTTAAGTCAGAAAACTACCGTACACACTGATTGTATCAAACAAGATTCTAAGAAACAGATACAAGAAGTAGAGGAGTCACCATGGGACACACCATCTTTTTCAATTAAAACAGAAATTCAAGAGTTTTTAATCCACTCCAAGAGATCAGGCATCATGAATTCACTCATTCAATTAACAGTTACTATGTAAGTGTAGTCACTTTGTGCAGGAATTGCTAATTGCAAGGATTTCTATTTAATTATGTTCTTTATCACTCCTTACAAGAGGTGAGAAGCAGTGGGAGTGTGTCTCTCATCTAATGTTTTGACATGTTCCACTATTGTTCCTGTATTATCTATTTTAAGCTGTATTCCATTTGTAAAAATGAGGTACTTTCTTTGGCCCTGGTTACACTGGCACTTCATAGCGCTATAAAGCCACCAGGAGCACTATAACCTCCTACCTGTCCACACTGGTGAGGCACCTAGAGTGCTATAACCTCGGAGTTATAGCGCTACTGGTAATCCACCTCCGCACAGGGAATAAGGGCTGTAGCGCTCCCGCTGTAGTGCTATGGGGAGAATGTGGACACCCACTGCGCTACAAGTGATCTCTTGAGATGCCTGGAGCCATTTAAGGCGATTGACGTCTCTTCCCTTTGTTTTCAACTCGGCTGGAGGAATGCGGAAGTAACTTTTCAGTGTTTCTCTCTTAACTCGGCAGATAAGCAATGCAAATGTTTACGGAGGGAGCCTGTGTGAAAACAAAGCCTGCTAGTCTTCTCTGTGAATGGACACACGCTGACAGGCTCTCAGAAGGATGGAAAAACCATTCACTCTCTCCCTCCGCATACACACAACACATCCCCCCTCACCTCCCTCATTTGAAAAGCACATTGCACCCAGCTGAATGCTGGGATACCTGTCCTAATGTGCTGCTCCCAATGCCTCCTGAAGTGCTGCAAATGTGGCCAGGCTATACCGCTGGCGGGTGTCAGTGTGGCCACACTACAGTGCTATTCCTATAGCTGTATAAGACAGCTATAACCCATACCGCTATAATCCTGTAAGTGTAACCATGGCCTTTGAAAAGGCAATGGGTAGTCCTCAGTTCCTCCACCCCACCCCACGCAGGGATATTGTCTGCAGATGAGAGGTTACATCTTTATGAGTGGCTTTTATATGAAGATGTATTTGTTTATACATGCTCTTTTACTTTGTCTGTTCCTGGGGGTTTTAACCTTTTGATTGTTCTCTGCATGTTTGAAATGAAAGACACCAGCCTTCCTATTTTTAATCCCAGAACTTTTCCAAAATGCAGAGGGGTTTGTGTTTATTTTCAGGAAAAATACTGTTGGGGAAAATACATCAATATAAAAGTTATGAGTGGATAAACACCAGTTCCAGGAGGTTACAGGAAACAAAAACAGAAAGTTAGCTCATGTCAGCTTCCAAATAATTAGTGATGGATTCCATGCCACTTCAATATCCTCACTGGGAAAAAAGCGATAAAGCACCTTATAGACTAACAGATGTATTAAAGCATAAGCTTTCGTGGATGAATGCATCCGATGAAGTGGGCATTCACCCACAAAAACTTATGCTTTAATATATCTATTAGTCTATAAGGTGCCACTTTGTCGCTTTTGCAGATCCAGACTAACACGGCTACCCTTCTGATACTGAGAAAAAAGGCATCTGGCTTGGACTAGAAATCAAGTAATCTAAAATACTTTTTTTATTCCTGATCAAAACCAGAAACAGATTCTAAACAGGACTAAAGCAAATTCTGTTTTGGACAAAGCCACCATTTGGGGGCTGAAATTTCACAAGATTAATTGTTCACCTTCTTAAGAACATCCTACCATTCTTGAAGACAGACATCTTTCAAGTAGTTCATAAGTTTCCCATTTTGGGGCCAAAACAGAAGATGAGATCTCTCAGTTCAATTCAATGCCCTTGAAGTTAAAGGAAAGATTCCTTATTGAATCTTTAACCCAAAACCTTCTTTTAATTCAGGCTCAAACCTGAAATCCGTCCCTTACCCTACACCCAAGTTTGAACCAGATGGGACTAAGCCCATTAATACAGTCATTGCTAAGAAAATACTAAAAAGTATTCCTGATATTTTGTTGAAGTTAATTGAACATAAAACACTAATGACATTTAGAAAAAAAATGCAAGTTACATTTTACTTAATTTGAACAGATTCCATCAGCATGATTTACTTCTGACTTCTGTCACCAATAATTAATGCAGATAGAATAGGAATACAATCCCCTTCCTACATTCTATGAAAGTTGGCAGCTTTTCCTCTGTTATTTAGAAGTGGCTAAATCTCAAATGTTTTGCTCGTATTTGGAGCATACGATAGTTCAGAGTAGGGTGACCAGACAGCAAATGTGAAAAATCAGGACAGGGATAGGGGGTAATAGGAGCCCATATAAGAAAGAGACTCTGAAATTGGGACTGTCCCTATAAAACTGGGATATCTGGTCACCCTAATTCAGAGAGCAAAAGTTAAACTAGGTGGGAGAAGGAAAGCAGAGCTGGAAATGCAAAGAGACAAAACACACTTATTTGAAAAACCCACCATGTATGTAATGCTGTTAGGTGCTCTGCTGAATGAGGGCCTGAACACAAACACAAGCAGTTTGACTGACAATGTGAGGATGCATTAAGGTGTGATCTAAAGTCCACTGGAATCAGTGAAGAAAGATTCATGGACCTCTGTAGACTTCAGATCAGTTCATAAGGGCTCAGTCCTACAAGATGCTGAGCACTCTGGCCCCAATCATGCAAAGCACTTGGGCTTGCACTGAACTTTAAGCCTAATCTTAAATCCTTCCCTATTACATAAAAGATTTAAGCATATGCCATGAGTGATCCAGTTTTACAGGACTGAGGCCAGAGTTAAGGAGCTCAGGTTTTCAAGTTGCTGAAAAGACTACTTTCCCCCTCTGTAAGAGTTCCATACAACTTTGCAGCCTTTGTATCTGTAATTTAGACATTACTATCCCTCCTACAAAGGCATGAGTCAAAACTTACAGAAAGTAGAGATTGTTATCCTTAAAATCTATACTTTTTAGCATTGGTTCCATGGAATCCAACTACATTTCCATAAAGAACTATTGGCTTTATCTCTATTAAGTTCTATAGGGGCTACTCTTCAAGGGGCAGCCAACTTCACCTTTAGTTACAGCAGTGTGAACCCAGAAGAGGTCCACTGACTTCACTGAAATCTGTATTTTCATGGATGTAACCAAATGCAGAAACTGTCCTAGTGTTTTGATTTTGTTTCTCCTTGTGGCAGACAGGTTTTCCCTTTCTTCCTCACTGGTACACAATGCCCTATGTTATACAGAGCTGAAAAAAAGACTCCAATCCTATCTACAAGAATCCAGAAAAATATTCCTCAAAATGAGGATTATGGATTATAATACGTTTAACCACACTAGGAGTGGTCCCTGTTATCTTTACATTCTCTTTAAAATTATATATAATTAGAACAACTAAGGCTTCTATTGACTGGTCACCAACTCATAATATGGAAGCAATCATTAGAGCAGATCAGAGGTGCTGGAACAATTTTTCCTTGGGGAGGCGGAGAGCCATTGAACCAAACTGTAAACTCTACACTCAGTGGAAACCACTTCAAGCCTGGAGGTGCTGCAGCACCCCCTGTACCTCTAGTTCCAGCACCTAGGGAGCAGATTGTTTGAAGATGAGATGCATATATCCATATACACCTACTTCATAACTGGATATGAAGCAGTATCCTTACAGAAGCACAGTAGTGACTTGCTAGCCAAGACCACATCCAGTTTTGCTATAATCAGTTCTGTTTTCTAACCTCCAACACTCTTTGGGCATCCATTTTTTCTGTGAATTAGAATGCTTGAAATGGGTTAAGAGAAGATTTCGGGATAGGGCACTGAAGTGGGAGCCAGAGCTGAGTTTTATACCTGGTCTTGTCATTGACCTAGACTCCTTTTCCTTTTTCATGCTTTTCTGTCTTAGACATTTGGACTATAAACTTTCCCTAGCAGGGCTATTTCTGGGTGTTTGCACAGCACCTAACAGTGCATCCTCAGTCTCATTTGGGGTCTGTACATTTCATAGTACAAGTAATACTCTCCTAAACTCTTGTATGTATAACATACAAAGTTGAAAGTCACATGCACTTTCAAAGTATACCAATTCAAAATAATGGCAACTATCATTACATGTTAATCCACATTTCGTCAGCACAGAGATGGTTTTGAAACTCTATATGTCACACATTTATACAGCTCTATAGATACTTGAGCCTTAGGTAGTTATCACAAACATTTGAAATCATAGTTATTAATTTTGTTACAAACAGAATCTGAGCCACTTAAAGAGTACCACTTTCAGTAAAAGGGTCATTGACCATTTTTCCCTAGCATTGTTAGTGCCACACACACACAAAAAAAGTCACTTTACCTCCCTTGGCTTCACATTCACTTGCCTTAGCTTCCCCTCTGGTCAGCTTGCTGTCTGCTAGCAGGGTCTGTTTGCATGCACAATTGGTTCACTGAGGTGATTTCACCAAATCACAAGAGTCCACGATAAACAGAAGCCCAGCAACTTTACTTTGGGTCTTCAGTAGCAGGCTCAATCTCTCTTCTGTTGTTCAGATCAGGGGAGTTTCACATCACTTTCCCAGTACTGCTCACTTCAAGAACCCAAAAGTCATGAACCAGCCCTCCCTCCCCCAAGCTTATGATTTTTAAAGCTGCTTCTTGTCATTTTAAAAAGTTTGCACTTTTTAGTTTGCCTTCTGGTCTCCAAACCTTTTGGGTGCACTTCACATTTTCAAGATTTTCCCCCTCAACATTAGGGCTAGAAACTTTTTAAAAATGAAAACAGTCTCATTCAATATCTTGAGACTCACATGTGGGGAATTAAACACTAAAAAAACCAGGAGAACCACCACCCCACCAGAGTTAGCAGCAGTGACACCCTTTGTCCTAAGGCCTCTTCTACCCTTCAGCTCCCTGGATAGCTTCATACCTCAACCGGTCTCTTAAGGTCTCTCATAGCCCCTTCCCAGGCTTGCAGTGTACCCATGTTTCTGCTCACTGCAGAGCACTTCCTGCCACCAGCTGCCTTACTGTAAAAGGTTTCAGAGAAGCAGCTGTGTTACTCTGTATCCATAAAAAGAACAGGAGTATTTGTGGCACCTTAGAGACTAAACTTTATTTCAGCTTTCATAGGCTATAGCCCACTTCAACAGATGCACAGAATGTAAAAGAATACCTACACAAAAGGCTCTCTCTGACCTCAAACTCACCTCAGCTGAGCTATGCAGCTTTGAGGCAGATAGAAGGGAGCCTAACAAGGCACAGGTGAGCTGAGCCCAGAGTCCACACACAACTGTTGATGGGGGAAGGCGCATGACTGCCCTACATCACCTATAGCTCTAAAACAGAAGTTTTCAAACAGTGGGGCATTCTGCCCCTGGGGAAGGGGGATGCAGAGGAATGGTCGCAGACTCTGGCCATTGATGCCCTGGCTCACTTTAGAAGCAGCTGCTAAATTGAAGGCAGGGCAAGCCCCATTGCTGTGCGAGGGGAGCAGTTTCCCCTGGGCAGAGCCTTCCAATAGGAGTGGGAGGGTGGCCTTTGCCATGGGAACAGGCCTGGAGCATTCACCCCTGGACCATCTGCAAACCAGGCAAGGGGAAAATGCTGGGGCTCCAGCAGCAGGGAAAGAGAAGCAGCCCCATGTAGTGAGGGGTGGAGGATCAGCTTGCAGCCTGCCACCCTGCTGCTTTCTCCCTCCCCACCTGTGCTGCCTAGACACATGGTGAGTGCTGCCATCAGAGGAGATGCTGCCACCCTGTTGATGGGCATCCCAGCAAGAGGCAGCCAGGGACACTGCCCATGCCCACTGCCCTTTGGGGCAGAGTCTGCAGCAGCCCCTCTAGAGGGGTCCCCTTGGAACATTTAGCCATTGCTAAATGGAAGGCAGAAGTCTTGGGGAGGGGCTCATGCCACTCCTCCACACACACACCTCTGGTCTTTGCTGCAGTGGTAGCTTGAGTTATCTACATTCAAGGTAGCCTAGTTCAAGGGAGAGCAGACAAAGCAGAACACTTGAGTGACACAGAATTGGATTAGTACAACAGAACAGCTGCAGCCCCCCCTGCATCACTGACTAAAGCATCAGGAGTATTTGAGCTTCAACCCACACCCTGAACAGGCCAGCTAGCTCGAGTTAAAGCACCATCTAACTCGAGTTGCACCTGAAGCAAACACTGGAGTGAAGACAAGCCCTTGCCCTGAAATGACATGGTCAAACAGCATGCAGGGGAATCCCTTCTTCCAGGTATCTCAGTCCAACATCAGCGCCCAATTCCTAGGGAGCAATGCATCTTCAGTAGTTATCTCTAATTAAAGCCTGAACCAGAAGGAAATGCTCCTGCCACTCACACAGCAACTTCTCCCATCAGCTCCCCTCCCAGTCTTCCCAAGAGTCAAACTTGTTCACACATTATCAGCAACTGAAGCCTGCAGATGAGCTTGGGAGCAGCTAGCAAAGCCTGCAGCTAACCACTATGGTTAACCCACACCACCCAGTCGGATGACCTGCTCTTAGGACTCACAGCACAAGGCAGCTGGTGGCTGCTCATTGCTTATGCCTGTAGCAGTGATTATTCTGGCGCCTATTTTGTTCCAGTCTGCTCCAGGTCTGTGGGACTCCTGGTTCCTAGCTCTACTAGGCAGGACTGCCCATATCCCACCCACTGACAAAAAAAAAAGAATATAGTAGCAGTGAAGTTGCATGCAGAACAGTATTACAGAAATTTCAGTGAGGTCTTAGTGCAGTGATAGCTGTACCCTCATAAACTTGTTGCAGAATTCACTTTTAACAGAAGCTTTAAGCCTGTGTGGTCTAAGCTGCTAACTTACACCAGCATAGCTGAGACAACTATGCTGATCTAGCTCCCGGTGTAGGCAACACTAGGTCAATGGAAGATGACTTCGGTTGACCTAGCTATCACCTCTCAGGGAGATGGAATAACGACACCAAGCAGAGAACAAACCCCTCCTGTCAGAGTAGATAGGATCCACACTGAAGCTCTACAGCAGTGCTACTGTGCTACTGTAGCAGTTTAAGTGTAGGCATACCTTTAGTTGTATTTTTTTTTAAAAAAAATCATTTAAATGGCTAAAACTCAAAACTTAGAATACAAATGGTTAGTGCTAGTTGAATCATTTTTGGTTTGTTGAGAAAAAATTGATCCAGAGAGAACAGTAAGCATCCAAAAATCATCCCTTTTGAAAGAAATCTCAAATGCTGGGACCTGTCCTTTTGCCATGTAGTTGCTCCCTGTGTGTCTATTCCTGGAATATCAATTCTACATCTATAAATGTCTATAGTGCATTTTAGAACATACTAATTATAATGTTCCAGCACTGCCTAGTCATTAAGTGACTAGGCTTCTACCATTTTCTTTAGCAGACCATTTCACATTTTAACACATCACTGCTAACAGTCTGTCCCTGATATTCTTCCTAAATATGCCTTTCACTAAATTCCACTAAGCTTTTCCAGTTGTTTCCAATTCCTCTCCATCCTGGGGGTTTAGAGCTTTGAAATATTGTACTTTCTCCTTGTTCTAAAAACATGGCTACCCTTTTAAATAGCAAAATGCTAGAGAACAGATAGAAGATGGCTTCAAGGTTCTCATTATTTTGCACAAAGAGAAGTAACTCCAGCAGCTCAGTAAATGAAATATCAAAGTTTCCACAGATACTGTTTGAATTTACACTGTACCCCAAGATAGGCACAGAGTAAAATATACCAGAACTTGGATTTTTATGTTTTCCATTTTTTATTTTAGGAAATACAAAGCTTTCTGTCTCTGATTCAGAAGAAAAGACAAATAGAATTGTACTGGAGGGTGTGTCTTCCAGAGCCAGAGTTCAGGATAGCAGCTGTAGGTACATGAGCATTGTGGCCAGGGAAGTGCCAGGGCCACAGAGTGCTGAGGTCAGCAAAATGCCTCCAGAGATGCTGAGAGAGCATGTGTTGAATATCCATTTCTAAAAGATGCAGCACCCCCTCTCAGCGCTAGCTATGAGCCAGTCCTTGTGGAGGTGGGGGTGGACCCTGGCCCTGATCCCCTTCCCCATCCATGGACCTATCATGCCTCTTAGGGGTGTCCTATTTGTGCTCATAGGGTCCTGCTCCAAACTCCACTGAAGTCAAAGGGAGTCTTTCCACTTACATCAGTGCATTGGATCAAGCCCAGGGAGTGCTAACAGCTGTACCCTGCATGGATGCAAAAAGGCAGGGGAGGGGTGGGCATGGTAAGAGGATCCTTCTGTTGAAAGAGCCAAAATTCAGCCCCAAGAATCAAGGCATTTAATTAGATTTTCCTTTACGCTGTTTCTGATGTACAGCCTTCAGTTTCCTTTTCAGACAGATCTTTCTTTCCTTCTGGAGGCCACTGTATGTAGTGCATGACTATAAATAACTAAGCCTAGCTATGTTGTAGTAACCATGGTAACCAGCAGGCTTCAAACATTGCTGTGTGTAAGGTTTGTAGGAGGCGGTCCTAACATTTATAGTAGTATGAGATGTCCCTTTTAAAATCATATTGCTTGGAATTTATACATCTCAGCTGACAATAATCCCCTCTTCTGCACAAAGCATGTCAGGAGACTCCCTCTCCCTCCCCACTTTTTTGACAGCAAATCAGAAATGACAAGAGTGTTTGAAAATGGATAGATTGTTCCTTTTGACTCTGGTTTCAATTGCATTTCAGAACTTACCAAGTGAGCCAGCGTGCTCTGTATCAGTGACTTGTCCTCTTCATTTACCACTTCCCTCCATTTTTGGGTCAGTTCAAATCTTTTTATTGCTATTGTAACCCACACACCTCGTAGGTGTGGTGTTTTGTCCCATCTAGTAGCACCGAGACCAATAGAGAGACTGAATCTGCTCTAGAGCCTTAGCTAAGAGTCCGATGGCTTTTAGCTCATGCAGAGATCTCAGGTTTGATCCTGCCCACCTACACCTGTGTCTGTCAGTGTTACATATAATGTATAGTGACAGTGTAATGGAAATATATAGACACCTGCCTCTCCTCCTGCCCCCCCCCAGTCAATACAAATCAGTTTTAAAAATAAGATTGAAAGAAAATTAAATCATGAACTATAAATAGTTATATACCTCAGACTGGGATCTTCAGGGCAAGATTCATTCACATTACATGGAAGTATAATCGTGATTTACAAAGCAGATGTATACCCTTAGGAGCTTCTGTCCACATAGGTTTTTCTTATGAAAGCCTTTGTATTGTATTCTACAGTAATAGCCTGAACTACTGCCAAATTCCTATTGTAAACTGTACTACTTGGGACCATTGTTAAACACTATCACTTTTCTTTGTTGAAATGGAGGCATCTCACATCAGCAATAATTAGGGTAGGTAATCTGAAGCAATTTCAGTTGCGTGTGATGGGACGCTCCACTCACCGCTAGGGTAGTGCCACCTCCTGGTTATTATGGAGAGTAACTTGGGAGGTCAGCACCCCTTCCCGGGGTTGCATGCAGTCCCTCTCTCTGGGTTTGCAGCCCCCTCTCATGCCACAAGCTGCCTCTTCATGTCTCAGCATTCCAGCCACATCACTCAGCATAACCCCTCCCGCCCACAACCCCAGCAGTCCTGGACAATCTTCCCAATCGCTGCTCCAATGGCTGTTGGGGACCCAGGCCCATTTTCTACTCTGCATTCCAGCCCAGGGACCCTCAACTCAGTAGTTCTTGGCTTTCACCTCCTAATTATCACTGCCTCTTCCCGGGCTGCTTCCCACTCTTCTGGTTTCCCTCCCCACTTCCCTGGGAGTACCAGTTTTAAACTGTTGTCCACTTCCAGGAGTAATACTGCCTCCAAACCCATCTCTCTCTTCACAGGCAGGAAGTAACGCCCCCTCCCCTCCCCGTACTCGTCTGCTGTCAACCTCCTGTCTTTGTAAGGCGAGCCCAACTCGTTCCTCCTCAGGTGGGTTCCCCTCTCAGCCACCTGATTCTCCTCAGCTGTAGCTTGTTGGGTACATTTGTTCCCTTCTTAGTCTTCACTAAGCCTTTCAGGATCCTGGAAGTAAAGGACCTCCCCTAGTCTAAGGGGAGGATCCATAAGGTCTGGGATCTCCATTAATTACAGGGGACAAATAAAGATATAACAGGGATAGAAGTGAGGTCACAGGGCTAAACGAAGGGACCCCAGCCAGTGCCCACCACTCCTCGAAGGCATCAAGGGAGCCTACAGACGTGGCCGAAAGGAACTCTGCCAGAATGTGTGAGCAAAGGGAGGAACAGAAATAGGCCCCACAGTCCAGAGCACCTCCCCATCCAGCGTCCTCCTCCTGGTTTTATAGATTGTCACTCTGGCAAGAGGATGGAATAAGTGAGCACTATAAACCCACTTGATCCTGAGCACCCAGACCCAAGGATTCTTCCCCCATTTTAGTCTTACTTTGGACTACATGCTGCTGCATGTCTAGATCAAAGCCAGCTTAGCTATTTCTATACATGCTGCAGTCACATCTGATTGCAAGTGTAGACATATGCCAAGTCACAATTTAGCCTATGCTGTACAATCTGGTGCTCTCTGTTGCCTCTTCACTGGATAGGACTAAAAGACTGGACCAAGTTGGCTCTCCTCAGCCACAGAATTACCTTTATTCCTGTAAACTTTAATACAAGATGTGTTTGCTTCACTAGCTGAGCTCTCTGATAGACCAAAGGTCATATGTTGCTTACAGGAGAATACCAAGTTTTCATAGTGACATGAAGCCTCCCTAAACCCAGCCTGGATTGCTCAGATACTGATTCTGCAGAACAAGTATAGCACTCCACAATAATATTTTGGAACAGCTTCTTTAAAAAATTAATATCCCATCACTGCTTCAGTTTAATTTCGCTTGTTTAGGGGAAAGCTTGTTTAAGGAACAAAATATCAATGCAAAGCACAGATGCTATGGCTATTTTTCATGAAGGCTGACCTCAGCAAATGTCACTCAGTGTGCATTACCAATGTGTTGCAATGTGTATGTTAAAGTGCTTAGAAGGTCACCTGAACTTCAGTACACTGCGAAATTAGCTCAAGAATAAAGTGACTGAAATTTAAGATCTAATCCTGAGTTTATTATGTTTCAGTTAATCATTCCGACTCATCTACTTGTCAGTTGCATGCCTTTGTTGTATGTAAGTATATATGGCTCATTAGCATGTACTGATGGTCTGTGTCAGATTCTGCAGTGATTCTTCCATAAAATATGCAGAAATATTAGAGGAGATGTGTTTCAGAAAATGGGATTTCTCTAAATCCAGACTCTCTGGAGGTTTGATTTTAGAGAAAGATATGGTTTACCTTTCTGGCTAGCACATGGGTGCATACTTCTGCTTTCAATAAATCTACTGTCTTTGCATCTCTTGCTGCCTTCAGCCAGAAATTGTTATGTAATGCCCACCTCAAACACATCTGTTCCATATGTCAGCACTGAGTGCTCTTGAGCAGACACAAGTATCCCCGCATGATTCACAATGCAAAGCAAGATGCCTGCTTTGTCAGCGTGGTGATCCATAATAGCCATGGATTTTCAATGGGAGTGCACTGGGGTGTTAAAATGGCTGAGGTCTCCCTTCAAAGCAAGGGCATAGTAAGGTGGCGATGGTGCCTCAGATCAATAAGAGGTACAAATCTGTTCTGCACAGATGGTATTCCTGATCTGGCAAACAATTACAACCACAAGTAACTTTACACACATTTACTTTACGCCAGTGTTGACTCCAGTGGGGCTACAGATGTGAGTAAAGTTACCCACATGCATAAGTGTTTCCACTATGGTATTTGTAAGGCACTGGCTTTGAGGGCCTAAGAGGGGCTAGACTCAAGGAGAAGGAAAATAGATTCCTAATCTCTCCTTACCCCATAGCTGTCAGACACATTGCCATTCCTACCTCTCCCAGACATTTTCATGTAAAACATTCTTTGTAGTTGTCGTTCATTCTAATGCCAATAATGCATACATGATTTGGTGAAAGCATTTAGAATCTGTGTGATAAAATGTTTCAGTACCCTACACTGCAAGAATTTGCGTTAGAATATCGTCTCTGATATTCAGAGTTTATCCCGTGATTTACTTTGAAACCAACTATGGAACAAAACATTTGCGGCTCAGATTTCAGTACCATTGTATTAACAATGGAGAGTGAATGTAATGCACATGGACTGGAGGGACTCAGACCCCAGAGTTACACACTTGTGCAAATCAGCACCACAAAGGGATTGCATTGCACAGAAATAGGAGGTCTGAGACCGGGTGACAGGCTGCAACAGTGCAGGCCTCCCTGTACAGCAGAGGTGGGAAAACTACAGCCTGCAGGCCACCTTCAGCCTGCGGGACCATCTTGCCCAGCCCCTGTGCTCCCCCCTCGCCTTCCCTGAACTTCAGGACAAAATTCATAGACTATCAGGGTTGGAAGGGACTTCAGGAAGTCATCTAGTCCAACCTTGTGCTCAAAGCAGGATTAATCCCCAATTAAATCATCCCAGACAGGGCTTTGTCAAGCCTGACCTTAAAAACCTCTAAGAATGGAGATTCCACTACCTCCCTAGGTAACCCATTCCAGTGCTTCACAACCCCTCTAGTGAAAAAGTTTTTCCTAATGTCCAACCTAAACCTCCCCTTCTCCAACTTGAGCCCATTACTCCTTGTTCTGTCATCTGCTACCACTGAGAACAGTCTAGATCCATCATCTTTGGATTATCTTAAGTGCCTATACACAAATGCAAGAAGCCTGGGAAACAAGCAGGGAGAACTGAAAGTCCTGGCACAGTCAAGGAACTATGATGTGAATGGAGTAACAGAGACTTGATGGGATAACTCACATGACTGGAGTACTGTCATGGATGGATATAAACTGTTCAGGAAGGACAGGCAGAGTAGAAAAGTTGTGGGAGTTGCATTGTATGTAAGAGAACAGTATGACTGCTCGAAGTTCTGGTATGAAACTGCAGAAAAACCCGAGAGTCTCTGGATTAAGTTTAGAAGTGTGAGCAACAAGGCTGATGTTGTGGTGGGAATCTGCTATAGACCACCAGACCAGGGGCATGAGATGGATGAGGCTTTTTTCTAGCAACTAAGAGAAGTTACTAGATCACAAGCCGTAGTTCTCATGGGAGACTTCAGTCCCCCTGATATCTGCTGGGAGGGGAATACAGCAGTGCACAGACAATCCAGGAAGTTTTTGGAAAGTGTAGGGGACAATTTCCTGGTGCAAGTGCGGAGGAACCAAGTAGAGGCAGAGTTCTTCTTGACCTGCTGCTCACAAACCGGGAAGAATTAGTAGGGGAAGCAAAAGTGGATGGGAATGTAGGAGGCAGATTGAGATGGTCAAGTTCAGGATTCTGACAGAGGGAAGAAAGGAGAGCAGCAGAATACGGACCCTGGACTTCAGAAAAGCAGACTTTGACTCCCTCAGGGAACTGATGGGCAGGATTCCCTGGGAGAATAACATGAAGGGGAAAGGAGTCCAGGAGAGCTGGCTGTATTTTAGACAATCCTTACTGCGGTTGCAGGACCAAACCACCCCAATGTGTAGAAAGAATAGTAAATATGGCAGGCGACCAGCTTGGCTTAACAGTGAAATCCTTGCTGATCTTAAATGCAAAAAAGAAGCTTACGAGAAGTGGAAGATGGGACAAATGACCAGGGAGGAATATAAAACTATTGCTCAGGCATGCAGGAGTGAAATTCAGGAAGGCTAAATCACACTTGGAGTTGCAGCCAGCAAGGGATGATAAGTGTAACAAGAAGGGTTTCCTGAGGTATGTTACCAACAAGAAAAAAGTAAAGGAAAGTGTGGGCCCCTTACTGAATGAGGGAGGCAATCTAGTGACAGAGGATGTGGAAAAAGCTAATGTACTCAATGCTTTTTTTGCCTCTATCTTCACGAACAAAGTCAGCTCCCAGACTACTGCACTGGACATCACAGCATGGGGAGGAGGTGACCAGTCCTCTGTGGAAAAAGAAGTGATTCAGGACTGTTTAGAAAAGCTGGAGGAGCACAAGTCCATGGGGCCGATGCACTGCATCCGAGGGTGTTGAAGGAGTTGGCAGACGTGACTGCAGAGCAATAGGCCATTATCTTTGAAAACTCATGGCGATCAGGGGAGGTCCCAGATGACTGGAAAAAGGTTAATGTAGAGCCCATCTTTAAAAAAGGGAAGAAGGAGGATCTGGGGAACTACAGGCCAGTCAGCCTCACCTCAGTCCCTGGAAAAATCATGGAGCAGGTCCTCAAGGAATCAATCCTGAAGCACTTAGAGGAGAGGAAAGTGATCAGGAACAGTCAGCATGGATTCACCAAGGGCAAATCATGCCTGACTAACCTAATTGCCTTCTATGATGAGATAAATGGCTCTGTGGATGAGGGGAAAGCAGTGGATGTGTTGTTCCTTGACTTTCGCAAAGCTTTTGATATGGTCTCCCACAGTATTCTTGCCAGCAAGTTAGAGAAGTATGGCCTGGATGAATGGACTGTAAGGTGGATAGAAAGCTAGCTGGATAGTCGGGCTCAACAGGTAGTATTTAATGGCTCCATGTCTAGTTGGCAGCCAGTATGCGGTTCAACAAGGACAAGTGAACAGTCCTGCACTTAGGACAGAAGAATGCCATGCACTGCTACAGACTAGGGACTGAATGGCTAGGCAGAAGTTCTGCAGAAAAGGACGTAGGGATTACAGTGGACAAGAAGTTTGACATGAGTCAACAGTGTGCCCTTGTTGCCAAGAAGGCATATACAGTAGGGTCATTGCCAGCAGATCGAGGGACGTAATTGTTCTCCTCTATGGTGAGGCCTCATCTGGAGTACTGTGTCCAGTTCTGGGGCCCATACTACAAGAAGGTTGTGGAAAAATTGGAAAAAGTCCGGAGGAGAGAAACAAAAATGATTAGGGGCCTGGAGCACATGACTTCTGAGGAGAGGCTGAGAGAACTGGGATTGTTTAGTTTACAGAAGAGAAGACTGAGGGGAGATTTCATAGCTGCTTTCAACTACCTGAAAGGAGGTTCCAAAGAGGATGGATCTAGACTCTTATCTAGTACCACTGAGGACAGAACAAGGAGTAATGGTCTCAAATTGTAGTGGGAGAGGTTTAGATTGGATATTAGAAAAACTTTTTCACTAGGAGAGCGGTGAAGCACTGGAATGGGTCACCTAGGGAGGTGATAGAATCTCCTTCCTTGGAGGCTTTTAAGGTCAAGCTTGACAAAGCCCTGGCTAGGATGATTATTTGGGGTTAGTCTTGCTTTAATCATTTTTGTTGCCCTCCGCTGCTCCTCAGTTTATCCTTCTTGTAGTGTGGGGTCCCAAATTGGACACAGTACTCCAGATGAGGCATCACCAATGCCAAATAGAGGGGAATGATTACGTCCCTTGGTCTGGTGGCAATGCCCGTACTTATACAACCCAAAATGCCGCTAGCCTTCTTGGCAACAAGGGCACCCTGTTGACTCATATCCAGCTTCTCGTCCACTGTAACCCTTAGGTCAGGGGTCAGCAACCCCCGGAACACATGCCAAAGCTGCTCTGCAAGCTGATTTTTAATGGCACGCCGAGGTCCCCACCGCCGGCCCTGCTCAGCCCGCTGGCAGCGTGCTGAGTGAGCTGGCCGCCGAGACCCCAGCTGACAAGAGGCCAACAGCCGCAGCCCCAGCGCAACTGGAACCGGAAGCCAGCCAGAACCCAGAGCCAGCCGATGGTGGGGCGCTTCCATCTGACATGTCCGGGACTTTCCCCCCTCCCCTCTACCCCATGCAGAGTGCGGTGCGGCTGATTGGACGGCTGGGTCTGAGTCACTCACAGCCTTTGGAGCCTCCAGCAGCCAGAGCTCTCCCGTCCCCCCACTCCTCTCCCTCCTCTCCCACAGAGCAGCAAGGCACAGTGTTGGGCTGCACGTGTAGCTAGCGGCCCTCCCTCACATGGTAAAGGGAGCTGGGATCTGTATGCTGCACGTGCAGCCCAAGCATGGGTGGTGGGGGGTACCTGCAGCTTTCTACATGCACAAAGCCCTACAAGGCAGCAGGACCATTCCTCGGCAGCAAGTTACTCCCCACCCCCTCCCCGTGGGGGGAGAAAGGACACAGGCATGCCTGTATTTCCCTGCAAACCAAGCTCCCCCCAGGCCTGCTCCCTCCCCATCCCTGCGCTTTGAAGCCTTGTTGCAGGGGAAGGAGGCATGTGGAGGGGGGGGTTCATTCTACTTTCCTGCGCACCCCCACCACCCTCCACACAGAGGTGCCATCCCAGCCCATCAAAAGCATCTACCTACTTAGGGAGGAGTCTGTGATCCTGTGCCAGGTTCAAAGCTTGGAGGGGTGCGGGGGAGGTCGCTGAACAGCTGCCTTTTCATTATTCCACACACAGTCATCCTCTGGTGGGCCGTCAGGGAGCAGGCGTAGGGTTGGATGAGTCGGGAGTTCTAGGTGAGGGTGTGGAGAGGGGTTGGGGCACTCTGGGGACAAGAGCAAGGTGGAGATTAGGAGTTCTAAGGTGGGGCGGGAAGTGGTAGGTAGTGGATGGGGTGGGACTAAGGCAGGGCTCCCCCTCCCACAGTGTCCTCTCTTTTGATTGTTGAAATATGATAACCTTAGCGCTGGCAGGCAGTCAGGCAAGTGAAAGGGGCTGGCAGGAGGCACGGTGGAGGTGTCCACATCTCAGTCTGTCCTGCTGCCCCTCTCTCACTAATATGGCTGGACACCAGGGCACTGCAGCCAGGTTCCGTCCCTGCAGCGTGCTTTGCTGCAGCCCCGGGGCAGGAGGGAATGGAGCGGCAGACCAAGGGTTCTTCTGCCCCCACACAGCTGGCCCACAGCTCCCTCGGCAGGAACAGTGTGGGGCAGGGCCCCATCCACCATCCAGGTAACCCGGCCACAACCGGGACTGACCCAGGCCATCCCCAAGCCCCCGGCTCCCATGGACTTCCCCTTATATCATCCGAATCCCCTGCGCTGAGCCCTTCATGCCACCCAATCCTGACTCCTGCATCCACCCCACCCCCCACGCTTCCAGCCCTGACTCCTGCAGTATCCACATCTCCACTCCCTGCCCTGAGCATCCTGCATCCCAAACCCCTTCCCTGAGTGCTCTCCCCCAACACCCATACATCCCCAGCCCCTGAGCTCCTCCTCCCGAGGGGAGAGTTGCAATATGACAGTACCTGTAAGAAATTTAAGTTACTTTCACCCCTGCCAGAACCCCAGACCAGCAGCAGACTGAGTGGGGTTGGCGGTGGGCTGAACGGCTCAGCCCGCTGCCGTTTTGGGATTCCAGCTGCCGGCCCCCATGCCAGCTGGGGTCCGGACCTCCAGCTCCACTCAGCCCAATTCCCCCTGCTGTGGCTCACATTGGAAAACTCAGGAAAAGCAAGGGCAAGGATCACACTAAACTGATAAGATCTTCATTTTATTTTAAATGAAGCTTCTTAAATATTTTAAAAACCTTATTTACTTTAAATACAGCAATAGTTTATTTATATAATATAGACTTATAGAGAGAGACCTTCTAAAAACGTTAAAATGTATTACTGGCACGCAAAACCTTAGATTACATTTAATAAATGAAGGCTCAGCAAACCACTTCTGAAAGGTTGCCAACCCCTGCCCTAGGTCCTTTTCTGCAGAACTGCTGCCTAGCCATTCGGTCCCTAGTCTGTAGCAGTACATGGGATTCTTCCATCCTAAGTGCAGGATTCTGCACTTGTCCTTATTGAACCTCATCAAATTTCTTTTGGCTCAAGCCTCTAATTTGTCTCGGTCTCTCTGTATCTATCCCTACCCTCTAGCGTATCTACCACTCCTCCCAGTTTAGTGTCATCTGCAAACTTGCTGAGAGTGCAGTCCACGCCATCCTCCAGATCATTGATAAAGATATTGAATAAAATTGCCCCCAGGACCGACCTTTGGGGCACTCCTCTTGATACCGGCTGCCAACTAGACATGGAGCCATTGATCACTACCCGTTGAGCCCAACTATCCAGCCAGCTTTCTATCCACCTTATGGCCCATTCATCCAGCCCATACTTCTTTAACTTGCTGGCAAGAATACTGTGGGAGACTGTATCAAAAGCTTTGGTAAAGTAAAGGAATAGTACATCCACTGCTTTCCTCTCATCCACAGAGCCAGTTATCTCATCATAGAAGGCAATTAGGTTAGTCAGGCATGATTTGCCCTTGGTGAATCCATGCTGACTGTTCCTGATCACTTTCCTCTCCTCTAAGTGCTTCAGAATTGATTCCTTGAGGACCTGCTCCATGGTTTTTCCAGGGACTGAGATGAGACTGACTGGCCTGTAGTTCCCCAAATCCTCCTTCTTCCCTTTTTTAAAGATGGGCACTACATTAGCCTTTTTCCAGTCATCCGGAACCTCCCCCAGTCGCCATGAGTTTTCAAAGATAACGGCCAATGGCTCTGCAATCACATCCGTCAACTCCTTTAGCACCCTCAGATGCAGCGCATCCGGCCCCATGGACTTGTGCTTGTCCAGCTTTTCTAAATAGTCCTAGACCACTTCTTCCTCCACAGAGGTCTGGTCACCTCCTCCCCATGCTGTGATCCCCAGTGCAGTAGTCTGGGATCTGACCTTGTACTTGAGGACAGAGGCAAAAAAAGCATTGAGTACATTTGTTTTTTCCATATCCTCTGTCACTAGATTGCCTCCCTCATTCAGTAAGGGGTTCACACTTTCCTTGACTTTCTTCTTGTTGCTAACAAACCTGAAGAAACCCTCGTTGTCATAAGTGTGAAGTAGCCTAGAATTAGTGTTTACCTGTAAAGAGTTAAGCTAAAGGTAACCTGAGAGGTGGACAACTGACCAATGAGAAATTCCTCAGGAGACAAAGGATTTTAAGTTTCAGTTTTTCTCTGGGTCTTCTCTCTGTTCACCTCGGCTATGGGATGAACACAGCTATGTCTTTCACTGTAACTATAGTTTCTATCAAGTACTGTAGTCAGTATGTTTACCTTCTTTTTATCACTTGGAGGGTTCTCAGTGGTGAGTGTTGGCTGGTTGCTTCTTGATATTGTAAGATTCAGCAGAGATATCAACCGTGGGAGAAAGTTGCCTCGGGGGAGAGGTTTGGTTTCTGAATCCTTTTGTTGATTATGGTAGATGCTGTACTATTGATGGTGTGACAAAGCTCCAAGTTTGTACTTGTGGGTCCTGCGCTTCCTGGCAGATTTTGGGGCCTCAGAAACTCATCTAGGCCCCAGAGTGACCTCCCTTTCTCAGTATAATTGGCAAGAGTCACCAGCTAGTGAGTTACCTTCATCACAGGCCAGTATGGAAGGTGGAAAAAGGGCGGGGAGCCCAGGCCCACCCTCTACTCCGGGCTCCAGCCCAGGGACCCTAATAGTATCAGCTAAGATGGCTGACCTTTTATCCACAAAACACAATTCAATTCCCTGGGCTATTTCCCCACAGCAGTCCTTGCTTCTTCAAACTCCACTTCACCCTTACCTCAGGGCCTCCTTCCTTCTGGATGATATGTTGTCCACCACTCAGTCTCACCAACAGCACAACCTCCTCTCACAGCTCCTGACACCCACAGCCCACCTGGCTAACTGGGAGGTTTTTATCTGGATTCAGCCAGTCCCTGATTGGCTTCAGGTGTCCCAATTAGGCTAGCTGTTTCTACTCCTTTCTAGAAGGTTCTTAATTGGCCCCAGGTGTCTTGATTGGTCTGGAGTAGCCTTTGTTTGGCTATCCAGGGAACAGGGACCTGCACATCCTGAGACTAATATACCTGCCTTCCAGCACTCTCCTATATCCTTCTGGTCTGACTCCGTCACAATAGCTATAAGGGATTTATTCCTTTCTTTTTCTTTTTTCTTTTATTAAAATCTTTGTTTTAAGAATCTGACTGCTTGTTTTCCATTGTGTAAGATCCTGGTTTTGGATCAGGCACATCTCGCAGGAGCAGGCAAGGTTTGTTTTTTTTTTCTCTCAAGCTTCCCAGGGAAGGAGGAAGTTTGGGGGTTTTGTGGAAAGAGAAAGAGGGGCTTCAAGTGGCCCATGTCCAATAGTTTGAGACATTCTCACTTAATGGTGGCAGCTACTAAGTCCAGGCACAGAAGAAGTTGTGTTCTGGGGAAAAGCATTTTAACCCGCAACCTGAAATGTTAGAAAGCTTGGGGCTGATGTACGAGTCCACAGGACTTCACACTTATGACACTCCTTGTTACATTTAACATCCCTTGCTAGCTGCAACTCCAAGTGCGATTTAGCCTTCCTGATTTCACTCCTGCATGCCTGAGCCGTAGAAAATAAATGGCTATGCATGAGGTGGGAGCAATGGAGACATAAATTTAGGACTGACATCAGTAACAGTAATCCTTGCCATTAAGTAATAGGTGAGCTTCTCCTCTTCTTAGAACTAATTAGGGTTTGAATCTTGCATCTTGTTTAAAGGGTTTTAGACTTTGTGACTCAAGATGTTCAAAGTATTGAAAATAAATGGTAAGATATTAACCAACTACATTTTAAATTGGCCACAAAAGGTTTCTCTGGGAGTGTGCTAATTATGTTAGATGTGACTGCTTTTCCAAATGCTTTGATTAAAAAATATTTAAAATGATAACTTACAAATATACCATTTTATATGCATTTGCTTAGATACTTTTAATTCTTTACAACATGCCCAGCCTATAGACGCTATGTAATTAACTATGGCAATAAATTGTACATGCTACATTGCTTGCCTAGCTCTTAATGTCCATTAAACTAATTATCAAGAGAATGAGGGAGGATGCTTATGCTGCAATTTCTAGAATTTATAGCATCGGGAATCAAGTAGAGGAAAGTATATATCTATGCACTTTCCAAGTAACTTGGTATCTATGCAGTACCATACGACAATAGAACAGGAAGATACAGAGCTCTTTTGCTTAGAATTAGAGCCATCAGTTTTCTGTTATTTTAGCAGGAGATGGGACAATCTCCAAACTAAAAGCCTCAATTCAGACCTGCACACGAATCCTAGTTCACAATTTCTGTCTGTATGAATATGAGCAACCTGAAATGTTAGAAAGCTTGGGGCTGATGTACGAGTCCACAGGACAGACCGGATAGTGTTGTTTCATATTATTAGAGAAAAGCAGGTAGACAGAATTATACTTCAAATTCCTTTCTAATTTGAGCTCAGTTCCCTGTGATCTTTCCCTCCCCATCTCTGTACACACATACCTACATATCAGCTAAAGCCAACTGAAAAATTGGGGTGGGAAGGTAATGTACAAAAATATTGGAAAGGTGTTTCCCCTGCTTGTTGAAAAAACTTGGATGAAAGTATTCCAACCACTTTTGTTACATATATAGATTCATTTGCACATGAATCATGCTCTATAGGTCTTATCAAAGTCAGTGGGAGTTTTGCTATTGACCTTCATCAAGCACAGGATCCAGCTGTATGAATCACAGTCTGATTCCTGTTCCACTAAGGGGGCACTGGAATCACACACCACAGTTTGGCCCTTATATTGCAGTGTCTATCTATGGTACTTATATGGGCCACCAACACCACAGTATCTGAGCACCTAACCTTCTCTGAAGTATTTATCTTCACAACACGTCTGAGATAAGGAAGGCTCGTTATCCTTGGGGGAAACTGAGGCATACACCTGTGGCATACAGGAAGCCTTGGCACAGCAGGGATGTGAACCAGGGCTCTCTCCACTTCCAGGTTAGCACCCTAGCCAGTGGCCCAGTAGCACCCAAAAGGAGCCTAGGCTCAGAGTCTCACTGTACTAGATGCTGTGCAAATGAACTCCTTGTTCAGAAAGCCCAACCATACCAGATGAAACAGTCATAGAAGTCTAGAGAACAGTAGGAGGCAAGTGAGGGGTTATCAATTATTGCTAGGAAGGAAATGGTTCTGATCCTGCAAGAGTGAGATTTTGGAGCCCCCCTCCCCCCCGATCCTGAATTGGGACGACAAAAACAAACAGGAAAGGTAGGGCGTTC
>ML677392.1:321737-395073 GCA_007922305.1 Dermatemys mawii | reverse complement strand
TTTTTCCCGCACAAGTTTTTTTTTTTGGAGCCCCCCCCCCCCCCGATCCTGAATTGGGACGAAAAAAAAAAAAAAAAAAAAAAAAAAAAGGTTAAATTGTAACTAAAAATTTCAAATCAAAAAAGTTTAGTACAGGACAAAGTTTGTTGCAAAAATGTTGAAAAAGGATGTTTTGATGAATCTCCTGATTTTAGAAGAAAAAAATTGAGATTCATCAAAACAATCCCTGCCCCAGAAAACACAGTTGTGGTTTTGACAAATCAACATTTTCAGATAAAAGTTGTTGGAAAATTCCTAAGCAGCTCTGGTAATAATATCATGTGGTTACATAGATTTACAACAGACATCACGTGATGCAAATATCCAAATGATTTAAAGTATTAAAAAACAAAACCCATCATTTTCATTTTTAGCTTCTTTTTCAAATGTCATTGTGAGTCAATTCCTTATGCTGTCGGCTGTCACCTTCATTCTGCCATGCCTGAATGGAACTCTGGGTATCATTAGCTACAAATAGCATTTCATTCACACTGGCCTTTTCCTTTTCAAATATTCGCATAAAGTCTTTGACACAAGACTCCTACAGAGCTTAATGGAAGCTATACAGCCAGTACCCTACATAGCTCTTTTGTAAGTGCCATCCAGCATATTCTTAAGATTTTTCTGAAAGCTTGATTCTGCAATGGGACTTGGTGATCTGGACTGTCCAGGAACTTACCCCATAATTTCCTCTCTGCACAACAACATCAGAAGACCCAATCAAAAAGGGAAGAATTATTTTAGTACACAATATCTGCATTGATAGGGAATCCACAGCTTCTAGGGAGCAAAAATACTTTTGACTTCCAAGCTAGTGTGTTTTTTGTAATGGCTACTGTATGTGTAAAGTAAATGACATTAATGAATAGCCCTGGGGGGCTTAGCTTTGCTGAGCACATTTTTGAAGGGAAGGTGCATGGGGATAAAAAAAACAGTACAGACAGATCCTTTAGAAATGCTAGTGATCAAAAGAACATGAATGGTCTTCATAAAAAGAGAGACAAATTGAATAACACACAAATGTAGTATACTTTGTTTCTGTCTTAGGAGACATGACCAAACTTTTGCAAACAAAATACATTTGCTAAGCCACCAGGAATTTGGGCACCCACTTTCCATTAAACATCAATAGGAATTGGGCATCAGAATGCCCTACACAGCTTTGAAAAAATTAAGTCTCCACCTGTTTCTTGTGCTAGGACTAGTGAAAGGCTGACAGTGCCTTTATCCCCCTGAAACAGGTCTTGAGCAGTTTTCTTTCTTCCATACATCTTGGAAATAAGGGACAGCTGTATATATCTATATTAGATAATTTCTTATAAATATCTGCAGAGATGAGGGCTGATAGGCCTGTTTATTCATGTGAGATATAAAATTATACACATCTGTGGCACAGACCCCAACTTTTACTACTCAATGTTCCCTGTGTATGACACACAAAACTCCCCAAAGTCTTCAGTTAAATCCAATAAATGCCCAATGCTTGCTTATGGAAGAAATATCTGTTGAGTGTTTTCTTGGTTTTGCTCATCAAGAGTTTTCCTATATTAATCTATTATGACTAGGGCTGTGGGGCTCTACTGCTCAGCTATCCTTCTAGACATAGGGAGGGACATAATAAAAAGGGAAGTGCACAGATCATGTTTCTGCACTTCAACTAATGAGGTAATTTACAGGTGTGCTAATGGCTATAGCCCTCTTCTATCATCCCTGAATTGTGTTGTTTTAACAGTGTGGGCTTTGAGGCAATAAAGGTGCCGAACTAGTGCTGTTATTTGTGTATACAGGTTATGTTTACAGTGCCATAAGTAGATATGAATCCAAAACCTCACTAACTGGGTTGGCAGGTGTTAGATTTTACTGTTTCCCAGAAGTTTTTCCAATGGCCTGTCTCCTCACTCATATTCCCATATAACTCATTCAGGAGAAGAAGTGTGGAGTTCATATGTTAATAAGTTGGAGATAAGATTTAGGACAAGATTTGCAAGATTGTTCCATGGCCAGCAGCTTCAAATGAGAAATCTGACTGTTTCCTTGTGGTGCCAATGTGGGAGCAGAGTATTTCTAGTAGTCTATATGGATTTCCTTCCTCCCATGCAGGGCCGGCTCCAGGCACCAGCAGAGGAAGCACGTACCTGGGGCAGCACATGCTAAGGGGCAGCATTCTAGCCATTGTTGGGGCAGCACAGTCTGAGTAGGGTTTTTCTTTTCTTTTTTTTTTGGCTTTGGCAGTTTGGGTGACAGTCCGAGCAGCTTTTTTTCTTCTTCTTTTTTTTTTTTTGCTTGGGGTGGCAAAAATGGTAGAGCCGGCCCTGCTCCCATGTGATGTAACTATTCTTCTATTCTGTTCTAGAGAAGGACCACTGACTCTTCCATTCTTTTATTTGACACACCCCTACATGCACACCCATCTCTAATGGCACTCCAAGTTTGAGATCTACAAGATGTCTGTCTCCTAATTGCTAATTCATACATGTTTCCCCTGCTCCTTCCATTTCATAAAGAAAGATTTTTAATAATATTGTTCTGAAATAAAAAATGTATGTTAAAAGACTATAACATAACATGAAGGTGACCACATTTTCAAAAACAAATGCAGCAGCAATTCAGGGTCATCAAGTACTCATACAATTTGTACAGTGCTTTACATAATGGGGTCTTCTTGCCTGGTCTCATAGCATTACTATAGAACATGATTACATAGTATATTTGTTTATTAGTGTACCATTGTTGCTCCTTCCAGCTTCTAACTCAGTTAGACTGCTTAGTTCCCAAAGTGGAGGATTTTTGCCCCTCGGTGTTCTGAATGAGTTTATGAAAATAGTGTTAATGTACACTTTAAACAAAATAGAATCATAGGATATCAGGGTTGGAAGGGACCTCACGAGATCATCTAGTCCAACCCCCTGCTCAAAGCAGGAATAATCCCCAATTAAATCATTCAACAGATTTTTGCCCTATATCCCTGAATGGCCCCTTCAAGGATTAAACTCACAATGCTGGGTTTAGCAGGCCAACACTCAAACCACTGAGCAACCCTCCTCCCCCCACCATAGCAGCTTTGAGCTTTTTCTCAAAAGACTGTTCAGGGAAACTGAACACTGGATTATTGGCTCTTGGCAAAAGAGCCAGTTCTGCTTCATCTTGAATAACTATTTTGTAGTCATAAAGACAAACAATTTGATGCAATTAAAAAAGGGACACTTCTCAGGAATCTCAGAAGTTCCTGGAACAGTCTTACATGAATGCCTGTCTCACTCTAAGCAGTGTCACTATTTCACACAAATAAAATTATGGCACTTCTCTATTAAGTATTGCCTATTTTAGGTATTATGCCAGACCTGATTATACCCTGCATTCTTCCAAGATTGGCATAAAACTCAGTCTTTAATTACATGGGCATTGTTTAGAGGGAAACTTTAAAAATCTATACATACTAGACAGAATGTTTAAGGCCCCTAGCACTTTTCAGTGGGGAAAGGATTGCCAAGAGCAGATGCCCCCAAGTCCAGGTCAAAGTTCTCCCTCTGTCTACTGTTGTGCTTTACACTGGGAACTATTTGGCTGTGGAAAAGAAAAAAGGGAAGCCATAACAAAAACTAAACAAATGTGTCCCCTTTCAGAAGTTCTCAGGGAAGGAGCAGTCTTAAAGTTCATAAGGCCATCATCTCAGGGACCAGGATCAGAGTGCCCAAATCTAGATCAGCAAGTGGTCTCTGGGCCCCTTCAAGCTAGTGCCTTGGAACCTGAGAGCACAACCTGCCTGGCTTGTAGTCATCTCTCTCCTGCTCAGTTTCTTCTTCCTGTTTAAATAGCCCAGGGCAGGGCTAGGGAATCCTTAATTACACCCTGAGTTGCTTTGGCTGTAAGCACAAGACTATTCCTTGAAGGAGCAGTACACTCACCCTAGGCTGTCACCTGCTGCCCCAGAACTGGCTGCATTTCAGTCAAGTGGTGTTTGTGGGCACATAAATGGTGTGAAGTACTTTGTGGTTAAGGATTAAATGAACTGTACAGAAGTATCATTGTTATGGAAACCACATAGGAGATGGACTTTAGATTACTGCCCTGCAAATTGGCTTACTATATGGAAACATACAAGTATCAGAGTTGGTTTCCATCACAACTCAGTACAATACATCTCTAATGACAACGCTGAGAGTGTTCAGAGAAGGGGGCTGCCACAGCAGTGGTGCTGAAAACCAAAAGCTCCTAGAAAAGGTATTGGCAATCTGTGCCTAGCAGCATCCCCAGAAAAAGTTATGTCAGAGAGCACTTAGTGATGTGTTTATGACACACGACACTACTACTGAACCTGTTTCATATGTCAGACAAAACATACCTGAAGAGACAGTCCTTGATGACCTGGTGTCTTTTCCATCTTCAACTACTGTGGTCTTGTGTGTCTGAGGGGACACAGACCTTGCCAGTAAATTCTAGTACATCAACTGAGCAGCAGTATTAGGTGTGAGATTTAATCTTCCTTATTTCTGTCAAGCCCTGGCCTTTATTCTGATTGTTAAAAGAAAAGCAGAGCTTTTAAAGGAGAATAAAGGTTGTGTTTCTTTTTTGCAGAGTTGAGTTTGTTTGGCAGTCTCCACCACGCATTTCAAACAATGGAAAGTATACAATGGAGTTGAATTTTACTTCAGGAAGAATGTTTCAAAGCTTTAGCTACCAGCAAATTATAATCTTATGCTTTTTTCATCAAGTAACATTAACATTTTATTTCTGCATGCGTTCATTTAACAACGTTAGGGCCTGACTGAAAGTCCAATGCGTCAGTCTTTCATTGATGTCAGTGGACTTTTGAGCAGGACTTTTATACTGTTCAATATCTATAGCCTTCCTGTTTTAAGTACCATACATGGATTAAAAAGTTCTTGAGTGGACAGATCATTGGCAACAGAAAGTTCAGCTACAGGAAAAATATTCTAGCAAGGTCATTATGTGTGTAAACTTTATTAAATTGGCAAGAGATTAAAATAATGAAAGATAAACTATTCTAGTCTCTGTTTCCTGAGATGTGGATTTAAAATCCCAGTCACTTGGTACCACATAGTTTATTAGTATAATCAAATTGCTGTTACTGAGGGCTGAAGACTTGTGTAGCACATCCCAAATTAATAGCTCTTCTGTAATTTGAAACAGTTTCTGAAAATAGTGGAATACTAGGGTTAACAAATCCTTTCAACATGATGTTTTTGTCTTTAAGGGATCACTACTACATGGACCTGCACAATTTTATGGATCTTCATCAGGTTGTTGAGATTGGAAGTTTTTGACAAATCCAAACTGTATATTTTGCACAGACAACTTCTGTTTTATAGAGGTCATCCAAACTTTTGCTGCCTCCTTCTACAATGTTCTCTAGATTTTGCTAACTCAAAATTGTCTCCATTAAACCCTTTAAGGGTTTGTATAACCTGGCCTGATGGTGGAATTATAGTAGAAACCTAGAAATCTCCAAAGAATGGGGACCTATTATGCTAGCTGATGTGCAGACAAATCTGTAGTTCCTGCTCCAGAGAGTTTACAATCTGGGTGTCATATATGATCCAACAGGTAGACAAAAAGATCAATAGGATGGAGAGAGTGGGAAGATAAGGTCACAAAATGATCAGATGTACAGAAAAATGGAAGCCATCCAACTTGTCTGAATGCCCATTGTAAAAAAACTTGCATCCTGCTGCAGTCACAATTTTAACCAAAAAAAAGCTATTTCCTCATTAAAAAAAACAAGTGTGTAGTGGGGTGGCTACCCACCCACAGCCAGAAGGGGTTAAAACAGCCCAGGAAAGGCTTGTGGCTGGGAGCAAGCAAGTTCCCATGCTGATTTGAAGGGTAGGCTCAGCTGGGTAGCCACACCCCAAACAGACCAGCAGGCCCTTGTGAAAAGGCTGACAGGCAGGAACCTGAGAGACAGTCTCCTCTGGCTACAGAGGCAGACAGGTCTGGCTGTCGGGGAGCCTAACAGGGTACCTGGAGTGAAGCAAGGCTTGGGGGAGGCAAGAGGTACTGGGAAGCTCTGGCCTGGACAGCCCCAGGCTGCAGGGCCATGGGGATGGCCCAACAAGGGGTGCTGGGGTTGCAGGGGGCAGCCCATGGGTAGCTTTAAAGGCAGCAGGCCAACTCTCCTTGCTGGTGATGAGTGGCAATGATACTGCAGTCTGCCCCAGTGAATGGGGGTAAGTGATGACTGACAGTTGCCTGGACTGAGGAAAGCTGGGGATAAGGGGTAGGGCTTCCCCAGGAAGGGGAGACCTAAAGAGAGTGGGGTTTACTGCAAGGGGGCAGCACCCTACCTAAGGGGGCACTGGGGTCTGGGAGGGATGCTGGGTGACAGGCAGGACATTGACCTGCAGGGGGCACTCTGGAGGCTGGAAGAGCTAATTCCCTGGGTGACCAGCAGGAGGCGCCAGCAGGGGTGAGTTGCCACACGGTTACAAAGTGTTAAAATATTCTCTTTTCCCAAACACTGAAACTAAACAAGTCAAGTAGTTACACTAATGGTCTGATAGATCAAGGATAGTTTTGCCATTGAAATCAATGGGAACAGGCCCCAAAATAGGTCCTGATTCAGCATAGTACTTAGTACATTTAAGATGAAATCACGTGCTTAAGCCCCATTGAAGCTTAAAGTTAGATTTGTGCTTGAGTGCTGTGCTGAATGAGGACCGGCTGCTGAGTCAGGGACAAACCAGCAAGTAATAAAATGAAAGCCTTTCTAATTTGAGAACAAATAAGCATTTCACTTTAGATCTGCAAATAATGTAAAGGGACAAACTCAGCTCTAATTCCTGCTTCCCTTTTCCACTGAATTAAACAGGAATCTCTTGTCTACATTCTTATTTTTTGTTCTACATTCCCTTGTCTACATTTCCTATGTATATGGATCTGAAATTTAATTAATGAATTCTCTTAAAAAACCATACTGGCAGAAAATTTGAACAAACAAAATACATATTCATAAATCACTCTTCTTGGATGCCTAACTCAGGGATTTATCAATGCACCTTTAGTGAAATGGCAGAGCTGGAGAAGCTTGAAAGAATCCTATTCTACTGAGAATCCTCTTGATAAATCAGTATTAAATAATGAATAACAATATAGCAGAGGGGAAAGCAATGTGAAATGAGGAAAAGAAAAATGTAAAGTGCTTGAGCCTTGTCACTCATCCATGGAAAATAAGAAGGCAAAATGAAAGTACTTTTGGGTCTTAAAAAAAAGTAAGTTATAAACCCAGTTACAACAGTATCTGAATATACTAGATTTTAGTAATATCATGAATTGAGAATATAAGCAGATGTTGGTTCATGCTCAGCTGATTTTAATATGGATTTAATTCATGGATCTTGCTTTCTGAAACAGAAATTGGATGGGTCAGTAGGACTGTATTCCTGGGGCCAGAGCCTCAACTGATGTAAATAAACAGGTCCATCTGGTCCATGGTTTTCTTATTATAAATGGAAAAAAATTATGACAGTGAGAGACTGAATTTACATACCCTGAGCTGTTCTGTAAAAGTGATAAAGCAAATAAATCCATCCCACCAGTCACAATACAGGGCATTGACATGTACTAAACAAGGTAGGCACCTCTTGCTGTAGAACCATTGGGCCTGATCCTGCAGTCTTTACTCAAGCAGAATGCACATAAATTTCCATGCCAAAGAGAGAATTACATGGGTAGGCTGCATTTGCTAACCAAGAGGCAGCAGCATAAACAGCCCAGAATACACATTTTCTTCCATGCATATTTGGACACAGTGCTTACCCTCTAGGATACATTGTGAAGTGCGTTGGTCTCCTGCTTTGGCTCCAGGTCCCAGACAAGCCCCCACATGTAAACAAGCCCTTCTCCACTCGGTGCACAAACAAGTCAGGACCCCACTTTTATAAGCACCAGTGTCCCTTTATTTCCCTCATGCAAGCCCCACCTTCACCTATATACATCAGGTAGCCCACTGCCTTGAGAGACAGCTAGCCAGGAGCAACAACACTTAGTTTCTCCCTGTTCTCCTTCTGCCCTGTGCCTTCCTTCCTGCCAGCTTTACGCTCTGGCCTGGAAGGCTCCCAGGTGGTTCATCTTAAGCCCCACTCTCCTCTGAGCCATGCCCTGCCAGCCAATTAACTCCCCCAGCTGGGAGCTGGGCTAGCAGAGCCTCTACTGCCCTCTCTAACAGAGGGAACAGGGGCTGGCTGAGCACTTTCTTGCTAGCATCCTGTTACACTGACCTTAAAAAACTCTAAGGAAGGAGATTCCACCACCTCCCTAGGTAACCCATTGCAGTGCTTCACCACCATCCTAGTGAAAAAGTTTTTCCTAATATCCAACCTAAACCTCCCCCACTGCAGCTTGAGACCATTGCTCTTTGTTCTGTCCTCAGTGGTACTAGATAAGAGTCTAGATCCATCCTCTCTGGAACCCCCTTTCAGGGAGTTGAAAGCAGCTACCAAATCCCCCCTCACTCTTCTCTTCTGTAGACTAAACAATCCCAGTTCCCTCAACCTCTCCTCATAAGTCATGTGCTCTTTGTTGTACTGTGGGGCCCAAAACTGGACACAGTACTCTAGATGATGCCTCACCAATGTCGAATAGAGGGAAACAATCACATCCCTCGATCTGCTGGCAATGCTCCTATTTATACAGCCCAAAATGGCATTAGCCTTCTTGGCAACAAGGGCACACTGTTGACTCATGTCCAACTCTTGTCCACTGTAATCCCTAGGTCCTTTTCTGCAGAATTACTGCCTAGCCATTCAGTCCCTAGTCTGTAGCAGTGCATGGTATTCTTCCGTCCTCAGTGCAAGACTCTGCACTTGTCCTTATAGAACCGCATCAGATTTCTTTTGGCCCAATCCTCTAATTTGCCCAGGTCCGTCTATATCCTATCCCTACCCTCCAGCGTATCTATCACTCCTCCCAGTTTAGTGTCATCTGCAAACTTGCTGAGAGTGCAGTCCACGCCATCCTCCAGATCACTGATAAATATATTGAACAAAACTGGCCCCAGGACTGACCCTTGGGGTACTCCGCTTGATACCGGCTGCCAACTAGACATGGAGCCATTGATCACTACCCACTGAGCCCAATGATCCAGCCAGATTTCTATCCACCTTATGGTCCATTCATCCAGCCCATACTTCTTTAACTTGCTGGCAAGAATACCACGTGAGATTGTATCAAATGTTTTGCCAAACTCAAGGAATAGTAGATCCACTACTTTCCTCTCATCCACAGAGCCAGTTATCTCATCATAGAAGGCAATTAGGTTAGTCGGGCATGACTTGCCCTTGGTGAACCTCTCCTCTAAATGCTTCAGAATTAATTCCTTAAGGGCCTACTCCAAGATTTTTCCAGGGACTGAGGTGAGACGGACTGGCCTGTAGGTCCCCAGATACTCCTTCTTTCCCTTTTTAAAGATGGGCTCTATATTAGCCTTTTCCCAGTCATCCAGGACCTCCCCCAATCCCCATGAGTTTTCAAATATAATGGCCAATGGCTCTGCAATCACATCCACCAACTCCTTCAGCACCTTCGGATGCAGCGCATCTGGCACCATGAATTTGTGCTCGTCCAGCTTTTCTAAACAGTCCTCGACCACTTCTTTCTCCACAGAGGGCTGGTCACCTCCTCCCCATGCTATGATGCCCAGTGCAGTAGTCTGGGAGCTGACTTTGTTCGTGAAGACAGAGGCAAAGAAAGCATTGAGTACATTTGTTTTTTCCACATCCTCTGTCACTAGATTGCCTCCCTCATTCAGTAAGGGGCCCACACTTTCCTTTACTTTCTTCTTGTTGCTAACATACCTCAAGAAACCCTTCTTGTTACACTTAACATCCCTTTCTGGCTGCAACTCCAAGTGTGATTTAGCCTTCCTGATTTCACTCTTGCATGCCTGAGCAATATTTTTATATTCCTCCCTGGTCATTTGTCCAATCTTCCACTTCTTTTAATTTCCTTTTTTATGTGTTTAAGATCAGCAAGGATTTCACTGTTAAGCCAAGCTAGTCATCTGCCATATTTACTATTCTTTCTACGTATCGGGATGGTTTGGTCCTGCAACCTCAATAAGGATTCTTTAAAATACAGCCAGCTCTCCTGGAATCCTTTCCCCTTCATGTTATTCTCCCAGGGGATCCTGCCCATCAGTTTCCTGAGGGAGTCAAAGTCTGCTTTTCTGAAGTCCAGGATCCATATTCTGCTGCTCTCCTTTCTTCCCTGTGTCAGGATCCTGAACTCAACCATCTCATCGTCACTGCCTCCCAGGTTCCCACCCACTTTTGATTCCCCTACTAATTCTTCCCGGTTTGTGAGCAGCAGGTCAAGAAGAACTCTGCCTCTACTTGGTTCCTCCAGCACTTGCACCAGGAAATTGTCCCCTACACTTTCCAAAAACTTCCTGGTTTGTCTGTGCACCGCTGTATTGCTTTAGATATCAGGGCAATTGAAGTCTCCCATGAGAACCACGGCTTGTGATCTAGTAATTTCTCTTAGTTGCTGGAAGAAAGCCTCGTCCATCTCATCCCCCTGGTCTGGTGGTCTATAGCAGACTCTCACCACAACATCAGCCTTGTTGCTCACACTTCTAAACTTAATCCAGAGACCCTCAGGTTTTTCTTCAGTTTCATACTGGAGCGCTGAGCAATCATACTGCTCTTATATACAGTGCAACTCCCCCACCTTTTCTGCCCTGCCTGTCCTTCCTGAACAGTTTATATCCATCCATGACAGTACTCCAGTCATGTGAGTTATCCCACCAAGTCTCTGTTATTCCATTCACATCATAGTTCCTTGACTGCCAGGACTTCCAGGTCTCTCTGCTTGTTTCCCAGGCTTCTTGTATTTGTGTATAAGCACTTAAGATAACTCACTGATTGTCCCGCTTGCTCAGTATGAGACAGGAGTCCTCCCCTCTTGTGCTCTCCTGGTTGTGCGACCTCCTGGTATCCCTTTTCCCCGCTGACCTCAGGGCTTTCATCTCCTTCCCCCAGTGTACCTAGTTTAAAGCCCTCCTCACTATCCATCCTGCTTGTGAAGATGCTCTTCCCTCTCTTCGTTAGGTGGAGCACATCTCTGCCTAGCACACCTCCTTCTTGGAATACCATCCCATGGTCAAAGAATCCAAAGCCTTCTCTCTGACACCACCTGTGTAGCCATTCATAGACTTCTATGATTCAACGGTCCCTACCTGGGCCTTTTCCTTTCACAGGGAGGATGGACGAGAACACCACCTCAAACTCCTTTATCCTTCTTCCTAGTGCCACGTAGTCTGCAATGATCCACTCAAGGTCATTCTTGGCAGTATCACTGATGCCCATGTGGAGAAGTAGGAAGGAGTAGTGATCCAAGGGCTTGATGAGTCTCTGCAGTTTCTCCGTCACATCGTGAATCTGAGCTCCTGGCAAGCAGCAGACCTCTCGGTTTTCTCAGTCAGGGCAGCAGATAGATGGCTCAGTCTCCCTGAGGAGGGAGTCACTGACCACCACCACCCCCTCCTTCTCTTGGGAGTGGTGGTTGTGGAATCCACATCCCTAGGACTGTGCATCTCATGCTTTCCAATTGGTAGAGTCTCCTTGTGCTCCCTTCCATCAGATATATCATCTAGTCCACTCTCTGCTTTGGTGCCTGTGGAGAGAACATGAAAACGGTTGTCACTTGTATCTGCATTGCTGGAACATGGACGCTCCTCTTTCGTCTTCTGGAGGTCACATGCTGCCAGCTTTCCTCACTGGCCTTCTGTCCCCACTGCGCAGCCTGCTCTGATTCTTCAGAATGTTGTGCCCGTAGAAGCATATCCTGTCATCTGTCCAGGAAATCTTCATTTTCTCTTATGCAATGCAGGGTCGATATTTGTTCCTCCAGACCTCGAACCTTCTCTTCCAATATGGAGACCAGCTTGAACTTTTGTGCAGACAGAGTCGCTTCTGTCCTGTGGAAGAAAGACAAACAGGGCACACCCTGTGCAAGTAACAACAGCTGAATGTTCACCATCCATATTACCTTTCTTCTAAGAGCTTCCTCAGCTGTTGCCACAACTATTCAGAGAAGCCTACAGGATGAAAGCCTCGGCGGGCTCTCTCCAGGTGAACTCGCAGGCAAACTCCCTCTGTTAGTCTCTGCTGTTTGCCGCTCTGCTGGTTCACTGCTGACTGCCATTCTCAGGACTCAGCTGCTCCCTCTTCATGACTTGGTCCTCCAGCCAGGTCAGTGTAATTTTCTACTTCCAAGGGGCATGCATACTAAAGTTCCTCTTTATCAATTTGCCCAGGCAGTCTTCCCATTCACTGCCCCCTCACTGGTGCCACTTGCCCAGTACCTGGTAGGGGAACTCAGGTTCCAGCCCAGGTGCAGTAGGATGAGGCCCTGAAACATAAACCCTTGCATCAGAGGCCCAGTATGAGGCCTGAGTTAAAACAATAGTCAAGCTTTGCTAACATAAAGCAAAGTTAAGATGTGAGCTAGAGGCAGGCCCTGCTCACAGAAGTTGGCAAGGAAAGCGCTGATGTTGCAAAAGTACACTAAGAGGTACCAAGACACTGGTACATTCCATACAGATAACAAGGAACAAGCTGACCCATCCTAAAGACAGGGGCAAAAGGGTAATATGATGAATAGACTTGTTTTGCTTGAACCAACCTGTACAAGGTGAGAGGTGGCACCTTACTACATAGAGGGGATGCACCCTGTTGTGTAGCGAGGCTGTACCTCAGTACGTCAGGAGTGATGTGTAACTTGTTTGTACCTGTGTATAAGAATAACAGCCCTGGGGCAGTGTCTCTGTCCAGCCTAGGGGGCATTAGCGATCCTGCTACTGACTGAGCTGAGTCCATTGTACGACAAGCACTGACTCGTAGTATGTCCTGTAGAGTCTACCGGAAACTGAACCGTGCTTCGGATGACAATAAACCTGGCCCGGGTGCCTTGGTACCTTACTAGAGTGTGTGGTCTTTGGGGGTTCTCTTGGGTCTGCTGTGTCAGCGATCTGCAGAGCTGAGACTGCACACAGAGGGAACACGCACGCAGCCGACTGATATCATCATCGAACAAGAGCAGAGCACCACACTGGTGGCTACTGACAACAACCAAGATCCTACAACCAACAGCCAAGATCTGCATTGCTTCACTCCTTGCCTCTGTCAGGCTGCTGTGGCTCTTTTATTTTCCTAAGTTTGGACTAACCTCATGGTGAGGAACTACAAACCTCCTCTTTATAGCTCCTACACCCCAGTTACCTGGTTTTGTACACACCCTGCCTTTTCCTGGCCAGGTGAGCTTCATCCTTTAATAAGCCCTCATTACTACTTGACTCCTTCTCCAGGTGAATCTAGAACATCCCTAACAGGTGTTTGTTGAACTTATTCTTAAAAACCTCCAATGATTTCACAACCTCCCTTGGAAGCTATTCCAGAATTTAACTAGCCTTTTAGTTAGAAATTGGCTCACCTAGCCACCTTAACCCCTTCAGGGGTTGGATGTGGGTATATTAACAGGAGTGTAGTACATAAGACATGGAATGTGATTATCCCTCTTTATTCAGCACTGGTGAGGTCTCAGCTGGAGTACTGTGCCCAGTTGTGAGTCCCACACTTTAGGACAGATGTGTGTAGAGATTGGAGAGGGTCCAATGAAGAGCAACGAAATGATAAAAAGTTTAGCCTGACCTATGAGGCAAGGTTTAAAAAATAGCCATGTTTAGTCTTGAGAAAAGAAGACTGAGGGTGGGACCTGATAAGTCTTCAAATGTTTTAAGAGCCGTTCTTAAGAAGACAGTGATCAATTGTTCTCTGTGTCCACTGACGGTAGGGTAAGAAATAATGAGTTTAATCTGCAGTAAGGGAGATTTAGGTTAGACATTGCAAAACCCTTTCTAACTCTAACAGGATAGTTAAATTCTGGAACAGGCTTCCAAGGGAGATTGTGGATCCCTGTCATTGGAGGTTTTTAAGAACAAGTTGAACAAACACCTGTTAGGGGTGCTCTAGGTCAGTGGTGTTGGAACAATTTTTATACTGGGAGTGCTGAAGGCTGAAACCATGTATTTATGTTTTTATTACCACTTCAAGCATTGGGGTGCAAGAGCATCACCAGCACCCCTAGTTCCAGCACCTATGTTCTGGGTATGCTTTGTCCTGCCTCAGTGCAGGGGGCTGTACTAGACAAAATATTTGTTAAATACAGTGTAAAATAAATGCAAATTTAAAGGGTATAGGATCTGGCCATCTCAGATTATGTGGCATTGCACCTGCAAAGAGGTTGAGCGGGGATAGCAAAATCCAGATTTTTTTTTAACTCTCTTATTTTCCTTTGAAATCTCAGCCTATCTTGTGGTTGGGGATCATGGTTTTAAACCCCTCCTCCAAAAAATCAAAGAGAAGCCAAACAAAAACATAGGTCCAACCATTCTAGCTGAAATCCTGGCACTTTGAAATAAATGACAAAGTTCCCCATTGACTTCAATGGTACCAGGATTCACCCCCAAAATGTTGAAAGAGTTTGAAATCTAAACCGGGATCTAAATCGGAGTTTTGCAAATTGCTCATTTGTACAATGGGATGAATTGAATCAAAAGTCCAAGCAGCACCACACATTGGGCTGATTAAAAACCTCAACCCAGACCCATATTTTCAACTTTATATCATCTCTATCAGAAAAATTAAAGAACTGAATTATCTTAAAACAATTATTTAATATAGTATGTGACTGCTACATAGTACAATGCTATGCCTCATAATAATGCTCCAGAGACTCTTTCGGGATGATTGATGGGTTTTATTGCTTAGTAAATAATGAAATGAAAAAATACATAGCATTCATTTTCTAATACTGGATCTAACTTGACTCCTCCTTTGTATTCAGGTTTTCAATCTGCATTGACAATAATTAAGATCAGAAAGTGTAGGAAGTTCTTTTCTACTTCTTCCAGCTGAAAATGACTCTAGGAAAGCAACAGAATATTCCTGGAGATAAAATACACAGTATTGACCATGTTTTCTCTCCACTAATAGCACTGAATTAGATGATTAGTGTTTGTTTTCTCTAATAAAATACAAAGGTCTAATCATATTAGGGCTTTCTGTTTTCTCTTTGTCGATAGGAAACTGCTACAGTGAAGAGGTTCTTGTTTCATGTCCCCTTTAGCTCACTATCAGCATCAGAAAAAGATAGTGCCTATTTGCACAGTGGCAAAAGCAAAGGGGATAAAGGTGGATGGTAACTTTGCTCATTATGCAGGTAATTTCTGCCATCAAGCTGTTTTGTAACTCCAGCAGATGTTTGAGTTCCTTTGAGCTGCAGGAAACATGATGGATTCGTTTTTCTTTTCCCCTCCAGGAGCAAATACCAGGCTGTTTGTTTCATATTTGAACAAATGAGAGTGAGTTTTTAACAAAGATGAGTAAGCTCTTATCATTAAACAAAGAAGACAGAAAATTCATGTGGTGGAAACAGATTTCAGGTGGAACCTACAAGGCCAAACTAGGCTCATATTCGCTTATAGAATCACAGGTGTTTGTTAGGACACTGCAAGCACCAACTCCAGCACACACAAGCAAGATTGAACTTACTGCTAACTTCCCAGATCAGATCATCAGAACATAGACGACAATTTAAAACTAAGACAAAGATATAGAATCGTAGTACTGGAAGGGACCTCAAAAGGTCATCCAGTCCAGTCTCCTACTCTTATGGCAGAACTAAGTATTATCTATATACCATTCCTTACAGGTGTTTGTCAAACCTGCTGTTAAAAATCTCCAGTGATGGAGATTCTACAACCTCCCTAGGCAATTTATTCCAGTGCTTAACCACTCTGACAGTTAAGAATTTTTTTTCCCAGCGTCCATCCTAAACTGCCCTTGCAGCAATTTAAGCCTATTGCTTCTTGTTCTATCCTCAGAGGTTAAGGAGAACAATTTTTGTCTCTCCTGTTTGTCACAATCTTTTATGTACTTGAAAAGTTATCATGTCTCCCGCTCAGTTTTCTCTTCTCCAGACTAAATAAACCCAAATTTTTTCAATCTTCCCTCATAGGTCATGTTTTATAGTCCTTTAATCATTTTTGTTGCTCTTCTCTGAACTTTCTCCAGTTTGTCCACATTTTTTCTGAAATCTGGCACCCAGAACTGGACATAATACTCCAGCTGAGGCCTAATCAGCACAGAATAGAGTGGAAGAATTACTTGTCTTGCTTATGCTTACAATATAATATATGCTAAAATGATGTTTGCCCTGTTCACTCATATTTAGCTTATGATCCACTATGACCCCCAGATCCTTTTCTGCAGTACCCCTTCTTAGGCAGGCATTTCCCATTTTGAATGTGTGCAACTGATTGTTCCTTCATAAGTGGAGTACTTTGCATTTGTCCTTATTGAATTTCATCCTATTTATAGCACCATCTTCTGGTGGAGCTGCTGTTTGCATTGATCCTTACAAATTTTCTCCCTCTAGTTAAACAAAAATTTGAACAGTAAATCCTAGGAATCTAGGTAGTTTGTCATCCACACAGATTTCCATGTGCATCTGCCAACTTGAGTCCTATATTCTGTCATGGACCATCACTTGCAGTTGGATTTAGATGTTATCAAGGGCAGGGTTCATAGCCTCTATGTCAGGCCTATCTGTTGTGGCCATATTGTCTATTGAAGAATGCAGTGTGGTGACAACCCAAGAACACCCAGGCAATTCCTTCTTCACAACAAGCCACAAGAATCTGCTGAGGTACCTCCAAATCCTCTTTTACATCCACCTGGGATAATGGTTGAGCATCCTTACCATTTGCCTTCTCTTTTCTTTAAATGTATCTGTGCATCAGTTCTCAATGCACTACCAAAGGGCAAGCTCTGGGCTCTTGCTTTTGGCATCAGTAAGGGACAAGTTGTTTAGCTTCTTAATCACTGCATAAGGTCCCCTCCAAGAACGATTAATTTTGGGATTTTTTCCTTACTGCCTTGCATAAGATTCCTTCCTAGGTGGAGAACATAATTTTCCTTGCATCTTGTGCTTTCCATATTCACTTCCAGTCCATTTGTCCCTCCACCTTCTGCAATGTTGTTCTCAGATCACAGCTATAAGATTCTGCCACATCCCCCATGTGTGTAGGTGCAGGGAGCACTGCCAGTTCCTGCTGCCTGAACATCAAGTCACAAGGGAGCAGGAGTTTGCGGACTCCAAAAATCATCTCCAAGGAAAGCAATGGATAGTTGAGTTCTAGATGGTGTTATACACAAAGATAACAAAGGGTGACTTTGTATTCCAGTCTCATTAGTCTTCACTGGCTGAGACTAAGCATAGAATCAATGGTGCAGTTTATTCTCTCCACTGTCCCATTACTTGCAGAGTGGGCAACACTGGTCCTAACGTTGGTTATGGGGAGTTGTCAATAAACCTCATGTAACAACCATGATTCAAATTCGTTCTTCTGATCACTGCAAATACAGTGAGCCAAACTGCAACGCTACCTGTTCATCAATGCATCTGTAACTGTCTCAGTCCTTTTATCTTTCAATGGTTACACCACTACATTCTTTGAGAAGATGTCATACGCCACCAGCAAAAAACAATTTCTACCTGGTGTTTCTAGTAGTGGGCCTTTCAAGTCAATCTTATGAACTCCCAGGGCCTACTAGGTTGGGGCATTTCCCCTAAAGGAGTTCTGCCTCTTCTTGTTGGTGCTGTCCTTTCTTGACAAGTAAGACAGAGTATCCAGTCCTTAATATCTGCAGCCATGCCCAGCCAAAAACATCTGTCAGATACATGGCTCAGTGTCTTTTCATGCCCCTCATGGCTTCCCAGTTGCTTGTCATGAAGACATTTCAGCACCATTCTCTGAAAATTGGACGGCAAGACAATCCTGTTATTTTCATACACCAGCAACTTGGTAGCCAGATCAATGGATAATCATTCCTGAACTGCATTCAACCTCCCCAGTCTGGGTTCTTTCAGTAGATCTATTGGCCCACTGAACATAATTCAGGGGTCCTTGGATTGTTCTTGCCAGATGTCCTCACAAGACTAGGCTTTGTTTACTCTGACTGCCCTCACCAAGCTGAGAGCCTCTGCAACCATGTTTTTGCTTTTCAGGTTTATGGTGACCTCTGAATGTATATCTATCTCCACAGGCATCCGTCTGAATTGTGTTTTATAAGAAGCCACTGAAGGGCACTGTGATCTGTGTGCGCTGTGAATTCCATACCTAATGAACAGGGATGATAGGCCTTAAGGCCTTCACAATACATCCCAGCTCTGTAATTGAATATTTGGTTTTCTTCTCACTTGATTTGAGACCTCCAAAAGCCATTGGTCTTCACCCACCAAGCTCATCAATTTATTTCAAGTGAAAATCTGACAGAAACCTTGGAGGCATCACACGTGAGCATGAATGGACAGACTGGCTCTGGGAATTAAAGTGCAGCATGGTTTAGAAGTCCTTCGTTCAGTGGATCAAACACTTTTTGGTGTTCCTCTCTCCACACAAAATTGCTCTTTGTGAGCAGGTATAATGGTGCTGCTCACTCTGAATTTTTTTTTCAAATCTCCTGTAGAATCTGCAGAGGCCTACAATTGCTGTACCTTGTCCAGGTTTGCAGGAACATTCTAGTCCTTTAGCACATTCAGTTTCTGGGGCTGGAGCTCTGTAGTGGGGCAGCTGCCCCACTTCTGCAAAAAAAAAAGGGCTTAAAAATGGCCCTGCAGAGGGCTGTAGTAGGGCTGTGGCTGGGAGCAAGCAAGCTCCCAGGCTGATTAGGCAGAGCAGCCACAGCTGTGGCTGGGTCAATTAGGGCCCAGCTGGCCCTGATAAAAAGGCCCAGAGTATAGAGCACAGAGAGACAGTCTCCTCTGGCTGTGGAGGCAGACTGGCCTGGCTGCTGGGAAGTGTAAGGGCCAACCCTCCTTGCTAATGATGAGTGGTAATGATACTGCAGTCTGCCCCAGAGAACGGGGACAAGTGGTGACTGGCAGTTGCCAAGACTAAGGCAAGGTGGGGATAGTGGGTGAGGGTTCCCCAGGGAGGGGGGACCCAGAGCTAGACTGTGGGGTTACTGCAGGGTGCAGCACCCCAGGGAAGAGGGCACCGGGGTCCAGGGAGAGACACGGGGCCAGTGGCAAGCGGGACACCGGCCTGCAGAGGGTCTCCGGAGCTGGAAGATGAGCAGCAGGAGGCGCCGCAGGGTGAGTCGCCACTGAGCTACAGGCTCCAACCCATTCTCACTGGCTTTATGTCCTAGGAAGGTGATCAACTCCTCACAAACTGACATTTGTTTCCTGTAAATTTAAATCCTGACTCCTTAGAAAGCTTTAGAATACTTCACCGTCCTAGAAGATGTTCCTCCAACATTTTATGGAAACAAAATTGAAGTCCTCTAAGTAAGTGAGAATGTCTTAAATTCTCAAAACTTGTGGTAGGTCATTACTACCAGCCAAAACATCCCTGAAAAGCCCTAAAAGCATTCTGTGAAATTGAAATAATCCATTTGGTGTCACAAAGCCTGTGTTTCCTTGATCCTCAGGTGCATTTTAGCCTGGTGGTACCTAGATACCACATCGAAAATACTAAAATATTTCGCTCTTGTCATTTTCTCCAGTATATCTATGTGGGCGAGTGATTTGCTAATTTGAACTGACTGTGAATTAAGTCTTCTGCTGTAATACATATCCAGAAGTCTCTGTTTCACAATTACAGCTGGGGATGCCCAAGGGGATGTAGATTGAATAATCGGATTATCCTATAGGATTTAGCTTCTTTTTCACTGTGACCTAATATGCCAGGGGAATCCAATGTGGGGGCTGCTTCATAAGAATACTCCCTGGGTTAAGCACAAGCCACGAGTGCATTCTGTCATATTTCCTAAGTTCTTCTTTATTCGTGGAGAACACACTAGTTTATCAAAAGAGCTGTTCTAATTGCTGCTTTTTATTGGTGTCTGTGGATGCTTCCATTAAGTTGACCACTAGCTCTTTTACTGACCTAGCTGCTTTACACCTTTTGACCTCTGCCCCATGAGAGGCTTTGAGACACCAGCTACATTTGACATTATCTCCATGGTACTAGCTGCACTTCCAGTCAGCCATGTTCATTGCTCTTCCCCAGAATGCTGGTGTAAGCAGTGTCAGGAATGAGATATATTCTGACATCTGGTGGCGAACTATGGGAATTACAGTGAGCCTTGCAAAATAAGTCTGGGGCTGATCAATTTGCATAGACACACCCACTGCGCCTAGCCTGAGCCCACAGCAGCCCACATGGCCACTTCGGCTGATGAGGGAGCCCCAGTTTCTATGTTATTGGGGCAGGAATGATAAAGTGATGTTACTGTGATTATGTGAATGAAGGACTATGGACATGTACTTGGCCCTTGTTATGATGGAGGGACTCGCCATCATCTAGGTAGCACTCACTGGGCAAGGGCCATGCGTTTTCAGAACACTGTGAGATTGAGAGAGGTGGTGGACAAGCACCTATACCTTTTGGTGAGGGCTCTGTCTGAGGGCCTCCCAGGCCTATTGCACCCTGCCTCTCCCCACTGTGGAATGTCAGAATTGACTTTTGCTTCCATTAGGAGCCTGGTTCCAGGCTGCTGAGCTGACAATTGCTTTGGGCTCACTGGTGCACCTGTACTAAGGCTCCCCTACTGTGAGCTGAAATCACCTAAGAGCTAAAGAAATCACTGAGCGCTGTCTTAAGTAGGGGGGACCTGGAAAAAAGTGCAGAGTGGCTGGTGCAGCAGAGCAGTCTGTGTGTCGGCTAGCAGGACGGCTAGCGGAGTGACTGGTGCAGCAGAGCTGTTTGTCGACTAGCGGAGGCGTTGGTGCTGCGGGCAGAGTGACCGGCGCAGCAGAGCTGTCTGTCTGTCACCTAGCAGAGGCGTGGGTGCTGCGGGCAGAGTGACCGGCGCGGCAGAGCTGTCGGTGTGTCGGCTAGCAGAGCAGCTAGCGGATCGACGGGCAGAGCGGTTCATAGGACAGCCAGCGGAGCAGAGCCGATTGCGGTGAGAGCTGCAGCGGAACCTCACGGAGAGGCGGCGTGGTCGGCCTCGGACCACGTAAGGTGCCCCGTGCCCTACCCTCCATCTCCACCCAGGCTGGAGGTAAGACTCTGCCAATTGACTTTTGAACTCTGCACGGACCAAGGACAGAGACTCTTGGGCTGTTGGACTTTTGGGACTATTGAGTGACTTTTTGGGGTTGTGGAACTCAAGAGCCAAAGGGAGGCCACGGCCTATTTGCTGGGAGGGGGCTTCTGGTTCATGGTTTGGTTTATTAACCTTGTTTGTGGTGTTTCCCCAATATAATGCCACATTGTTTCTCCCTGTTATTAAAAGGCTTTGGTACACTCAGACTCTGTGCTTGCGAGAGGGGAAGTATTGTCTCTTACAGACGCCCAGAGGGGTGGTATATGGTTGTCCCAGGTCACTGGGTGGGGGCTCGAGCCGGTTTTTGTATTGTGCTATTGGAATGGAACCCCTGGATACTGAACCCGGCCCTTGTTGCTGCCAACTCTGATGGGCAGAAGGGTTACACTGGTGGTGGTACAGTTGAAACAGAACTCTGCTAAACAACAATCCTGACTGGATATTAGTAGCTGATGGGATATTAGTAGGTTCACCGCAGTAAGCTACTATAATTAGGGATGTTATTGCATGATGACCTGACTTCACCACCACTTTATTCTGAGCCACTGTAGAGAGCAGTTCCTCTCTGGTACCCTCAAACCATAGAAGAGTCTCTACCAAGGACCCAAGAATCACTCCCCAGGATCCACACATCCTCTTGCCCACTTCCAGCAGGGATAGCTGAATATTGTGATGCAGTTCTTGTGATGAACTTGTGATTGGTTCTTCAGATGAAATCCACTCCCAATCCAACAGCACTTAAAATATTGGTCACCACAACAAAATTGGTGTATGTGGAGACCCCAGGTTCAGTGGGAGCTGCATTTCTCCTGTTGCTTGCAGTAGCCGGTGATTGATAGTCACCAATTTCACTCTAGAAATACTAATTTTCTTCCCTTTCGGCACCGGGTGTAGGGCCGGTGCAAGGATATTTTGCACCTTAGGTGAAACTTCCACCTTGTGCCTCCCCTTTCCCTGCCTCTCCCAGGGGAGCATTGCTTAAACCTTCAAAATACAGTGGAGCCCCAGTATAACACGAGTTCGGTTATAGCGCGGTTATAACGTGGCTCCCAAGTCCTGAGTTCTTTCCCGGGCAGGTGCGGGGACCACGGCTTCTCTCCCCTGCTGGGCAGCGAGGAGAGAAGCTGCAGCCTCCCCTGCCAGGGACAGAGAACGCAGGACTGCAGGTGCGGGCTGCAGCTTCTCTTCCCTCTGCCTCGCAGGGGAGAGAAGCTGCGGCCCCCACCTGCCAAACTCCGGGGCTGCAGACTGCAGCCTGGGAGTTCTCTGTGGAAGTCGCAGCTCCCTGCCTGCTGGGACAGGGGGACTCCGGGCTGCCAGAGTCCTCCTGTCCCGGCAGGCAGAGAGACCCAGCTTCCCTGGAAGCCGCTGCCCCCCACCTGCCTGGACCAGAGGACTCTGGGCTGCCGGAGCCCCCTGTCCTGGCAGGTGGGGCTCCGCGGCTTCCCTGGAAGCCGCTGCCCCACGCCTGCCGGGGCTGGGAGACTCCGGCAGCCTGGAGTCCCCCTGTCCCACAAGCGCAGGGCAGCAGCTTCCAGCAGGCTTCTCTGGAAGCCGCTGCCCCTGTGCCTGCCAGGACAGGGGACTCCGGGGCTGCAGGCACCGGTGTCCCCTGCCCCCAGCAGGCAGGTGGGCAGCGGGTTCCACAAAGAACTCTGGGGCTGCAGTCTGCAGCCCCGGAGTTCTCTGTCCCCGGCAGGTGCAGGGCCGCAGCTTCTCTCCCCTGCTGGGCAGCGGGGAGAGAAGTGCAGCCCTGCCCGGCCGGGGAGTGGAGCCCCACTATAACGCGACCCTGCATTTAGCACGATGGGATTTTATGGATCCCATCTGTCGCGTTATAGCGGGGCTCCACTGTACTTTCAAAAAAACACCCTTTTTAGTCACATATACTTCCTTCCTTCATTCGTTCATATCAAAATCTACAACATTTTCTTCTACCTTAACAATAATTGGATATTCTAATTTATACAATTAGAATGGCAGATACTCCGTCATAAAACAACAACTGACAATATCAATATGACAGATTTCAACAACCTACACATGCCTATTCGCACAATAGTGCATTTGGATCCCTTGCCACTCCCAGGAGTCAGTGGTGGATCCCTGGGGGGACTAGTGGATCCAGTCAGAGAGAAACCTCCATGCAGCTCTGGGGTGGGCAGGTGGCCTGAACTAGGTCCTTTGTCCGATGTCCTTTGACCCTTTCTGCATGGTGCCAGGGAGTCCCACTTTTTTGACTGCTTCTTGGGCACTGGCAAGGGGTAGCGGGCTGGTACCAGACTGAGCCCAGTGCTAGAAGTGCACTACAAACCGAGGCCAAGGTGCTGGGCCTAGAGTCCTGCCAAGACTGCAGTCCTGCGCCAGCCGGAGCACAGCCTCTATGAGGCGAGCCCTCAAACAAATATCACTCTCCTTCTGCATTCTTGGACACTTGTCTTTCATGTGTGATTCCCCCAAGCACTTCAGGCAGCTGCTATGGGGGTCTCTCACAGGCTTAGGCCTGTTGCAGGCATAACAGGGCTTAAAACCCAGATACCAGGGCATGACAGAGGCTGGGACAGGGAGAGGGGCACCAGGGCAGCTCAGCTCTGTGAGCTGCTGTCTTCTAGCCACTCGGGGTGTCCTCAAACAAGGGGAGCATGGACCAGCAGGCACCTGAGCTGTGGGAAAGCACTTACCTTGGCCAACGCACCAGACTGCCACAAAAGGCTCTTTTGATCTCCGTGGGGAGGGAGGTGAACAAACTCTGCGTGCCCCCTGCTGGGGCTGAGCGTGGAGGCTGAGCTGAGGCAGCCGCCCATTTCCTCGCCAAGCCCCACTGCCGCCGGGCTCATCAGCACTACACCAAGCTCTGCCCAGCTGCTGGTGCCTCAGCAATGAATGACAATGGTGCAGCATTTGCATGGAGCCAGAGTGGCAGGTGACAGTGCTGGGAATCTGAGGGCACCACCTGTCAGCGTGCCGTGGGCAGCCCAGCAGCTGTGCCACCCTGAAATGCTCTGTGTAAAAAAATTAAAAAAAAAAAAATTGGGGCACCCTTGGCGCCCTAGGTGACCGCCTAGTTTGCCCAGAGGTTGCACCAGCCCTGAATGGGTGTTCACCGTTGATCAGATTTAGCTTGGAACCTGAGTCCAACAGCAAAGTCACTGGTATCTGGGCAGTTCTTCACATGGGCCGTTCTAATAGTTACTGATGGCGGCAGTCCTGCATCAGCATCTTCTGGTTTGCCATGGGTGGATTTCTTTGGCTTCAGCAATTCCATCTCCAGCTGGCTTTACCTCTGCATCACCTGCAAATGTCATCTGGCCTGGGATGAACTCAGGAAACAGTCTGTCTCTTCTGATCCATGGGACATCCATAAATAGCTTGCAATTGAGCCTCCTCCAAAAGATTTTCCCATCTCAACCAGCAATCATTTCTTGAAGTGCTGCATTTTGTATAAAGGAGTCACCCCAAGGCTGGGAATTAACAGCTGGACTATTGCCTCTTGACTATAACAGAGAAAATTTTCAGTCAACAATGACTTAGACACTTTTGAAAATTCATCAAGTTCCTATCTTCTAGCAGTAATGAGGGCTGGCAGACAGATGGAGTTTGAGAGTTCTTGAACCTTTTCCAACTGTGTTTTGGAGTTCATAAAACTGGTGTTTTTGAACTATTCTATCTTCTGATTCAGTTTTTTAAAACTTGGCATTTTCTAGCTCAAGGGATACCTTTTGTTATAACCTTAAGTATAGAGTCAATACAGCTGGTTGCTCTAACACAGTATTGCCAATCCCAACTACTCAATCATGAGTCAGGCCTCAAAGATACGATTTATTTTTAAAGTAATTTTGGGTTCATGTTGCTTGTCTTCTGTTTTCTGAGCCTTTAGGGTGCACTCAGATCAAATTTTCAAGCTTTGATCTGAAACATTGTTGCCGGTGCTTTAATAAATGAAAGATGAGATTCTCTCAGTTGCATGACTTCAGAGAGACACCAAAGAGAAACATCAAAATTTGTGAGGGTTGAAACACTGCTTCCTGTATATACAAGAAACCATGTGTATTTATCTTCACAATAGAATGGTCCCACTGCTGGTCTGACACCCTACATGCTGTTGAGGCGGACGAAAGCCTCTGGGAAGGAACATGCAACTAGAGCAGAGTGAAATGATCCCATAGTTGGGACCTTCATTCCAGATAATGTGGTATCTCTTGCACTGTGGATACCCTCTCCTGGAGAGGAAACTCCGGTTATTAGGAAGAGACGATTTGAGCATTAGAAATATAGATAGCTGGGTTTGTGATGACCAGGAGCACTGCATGGTGACTTGCCTGCCTGGTGCGAAGGTTGCGGATCTCTTGAGACATGCAGATAGACTTATGTGTAGTCTGTGGTTGTGGTACATGTAGGTACCAATGACAACGAGAAGGCTAAGAGAGAGTTCCTGGAGGCCAAATTTAGTCTCTTAGGTAAGAAAGTGAATTCCAGGACCTCTAGGATAGCATTCTCAGAAATCCATGGTATACCCACATCTTGAATACTGTGTGCAGATGTAGTCGCCCCATCTCAAAAAAGATACATTGGACTTGAAAAAGGGCAACAAAAATTATGAGAGTTATAGAATGAAGGGAGGGATAACTCAGTGGTTTGAGCATTGGCCTGTTAAACTCAGGGTTGTGAGCTCAATCCCTTGAGGGGGCCATTTAGGGATATGGGGTAAAAATGGGATTGGGCCTGCTTTGAGCAGGCAGTTGGACTAGACAATCTCTGAGGTCCCTTCCAACTCTGAGATTCTATGATTCTATATGAGGAGAGATCAATAAGACTGTGGCTTTTTGGCTTGGAAAAGAGATGACTAAAGGGGGATATGATCAAGGTCTATAAAACCATGACCTTTGAGGAGAAAGTAAATAAAGAAGTGTTATTTACTATTTCTCATGACACAAGAACTAGGAGTCACCAAATGAAATTAATAGGCAGCAGGTTTAAAACAAATAAAAGGAAGTATTTCTTCACACAACACATTGTCAACCTGTGGAACTCTTTGCCAGAGGATGTTGGAAGACCAATACTATAACAGGATTCAAAAAAGAACTAGATAAATTCATGGAGAATAGGTCCATCAATGTCTGTTAGCCAGGATGGACAGGGATGATGTCCCTAGCCTCTGTTTGCCAGAGGCTGGGAATGGGTGACAGAGGATGGATCACTTGGTGATTACCTGTTCTGTTCATTCCCTCTGGGGCACCTGACATTGGCCACTGTCAGAAGACAGGATACTGGGCTGGATAGATCTTTGGTCGGATCCAGTATGGCCATTCTTATGTTCTTCCTGCTCCTGATTTCAGATCCTTGGTACACCTATGGAAACATTCTGGCAAGTCGAAGCAACCATAAAGATGCCATAATCAAATACTGAGGGAAAACCCCGGGATGGCACAGAGCTGGTGTAAGTAGCTTTGAGCACCTATAGGGAGCTGTTGTTGCTGATGCACATTAGAACAACTTCAGGACAGTTCCAAATTTGCCCTAGAAGATGAACTGATCCCTAGTAGCCCTAGGGATTAAAGGGACATTAAGGTGATACAACTTGATTTTACTCTGCTCTTAAGCTAAAAGAACAATTTCCCAATGTTCCCCCTCTCTGCTCCTCTTTTGAATAACCAGCTGTCCCTTCTATAACTTCAGGGACCAGGCAGGTCTTAGGCAGCACAGCCTACATTTAGTTAGTCTGGGCTTGTACCTAGTAACCTCAATAGAAAATCCCTTTATATATTCATCACAACCAAGTCCCATTGCCGTCTCTTGAATCAAACTCCTGAATTCATCATGGTGGGCAGAGTGGGTTCAACATTATGTAAATTAAGTCACAGCATCTGTTTTTGCTGCTCTTATTTATCCCATGGAGGGATTAGGGCACGTCCTGCTTTGCAGATACCCATGAATATGCATTAAATTTTATATTTAAAAATTCTCTTTGCCAAAGACTTAATTGCATTCCATTGGTGGGGGAGGTGGAAAGACAGCTCATTCCTTTCAGCCCCATCACTCCTGCCTCTCCCACAGGGGTTGCAGTTTGATGCATTATTATTTGAATCACATGTCCAGCATTTCTAGCTCTGCACTTAGAGTTCCTTGTTACAGGTGAACCTGAACCACCAACTCAAAACACCTCCACACTTTGGAAGGCTTAAAATGTAGACCTGAGCCTAGATCTGACTCTTGCAGCTCAGGCCCTTGTCAGTAATTAGTGTCCACTTCAGCAATCTCTTCCGGATGCACGAGCCTTTGGAACTGGCCAACAGTGGAGGGAAGCACACACTGCATCCTTCTAAAGGCTGGGGCAGAAGCTGTGCTTCTCAGGAGCTCTGGGAGGCACTGGGGCTACCTTTGTACGACTGTGGTTGTGCTAACTGTATCCTGTGTAGCTTGTCATTATAAGACAGCTAGCCCTTTCTGAACATACGAGTTACTTTGGAGACTCATTCTTTGTTTGCCTGGCCTCTTCTTTTATCTAAGTTGGCTCATTCCAGGTGTACAATGTTTGGATCCAACATAAATGATGAAGGAACATCAGGCAGCATAGTGTACCTAACACAAAATATATCATATCAAATAAATGAAATCTGGGTCTGCGTCAACTGCTGCAGAAGACAATTCAAAACATAGGACACTGGAACTTTCCCATAATGGCAGGTATTGTTCACTGAGATGTTACACTCTATGCTATAGTACCAACCTCAGCAGAGAAAAGATTGAACCATTGTTGGGGGGCCAGCTGGCTTTCATGCTTTGTAAAGTAAGAATACAGTATTTCTTCACACACTGGGAATCAAACTCCCAAATGCTTTAGTTCCAAAAACTGCTTGCTTTGCTCCCCCAGGTACTTCCACTGAAGTCACTGCCATATGCTTCCTTTGAAGTTGACTGACCTATTTATCTGTGTGAATCAAGGAGGATTTGACCCTTAGATTCTACCATAATTAGGTCATTCAGATGGTTTCGATATACCCCCTGGTAGTCTTCATAATATCTTTGAGATAATAAAAATAACAATGTAGTTGTTAGCTAAATGTCATGAAGTATTACCTTAACTTGCCAAATAAATGAAATCTGGGTCTGCATCAACTGCTGCACAAGACCATTCAAAACAAACAGACTCCTATGGATTTGCTGTTCTTGAGGCAAGAAGATTTTTCCTTTACCTCCATACTCTCATCTGAGGTCTCTTAGACACTGGATCTATTCCTGTTGGTTGACAACTTAGTGAATCCAGCATCAGGCCTTTCTTGGTAGATATAGCTGAATGGAGTAGGACTGCATTTCCCAATCTGGTCCAGGAGGATGTTCATGTGGAGTAGCAAACATAATACAAATATGCCATTTCATCCATATTTAGTCACCTAAGTCTAGCCATTCATTCTGGCTGACCATAGTGCATCAGTTCTTGTACAGCTCTTGATGAATTGCAGAGGTGCCCAGGGACAGCCACAGTGAGCACCCTTTTTTTTTTTTTATGCCTGTTTACAGCAAGGGATATTTTTATTAAATGTAAGGAAGTACTGGGAATTCCTTTCCTGCTTTCATATCACAGCTAGTGTCTGCTGACAGAATGAGGTTATTCCCTGCTATTTTTTTTTTTTTTTTGTAATTATCATTCCAAGCTACATTTGAAGTACTAAATCTTACCTGGTGCAGATGCTACCTTTCTGGAGTCCCGTTGTTTTTTTCTTGATGAAAACTTACAGCGGCTTTGCCAAAAAAGTATAATTGACTGATACTATCAGGCCCTGCAAAGTGATATGATTCTTTTGTGTTTTCTAAAAGCTAAATGAGTGCATGACACCAATTTCCCCCATCAAAATATACAAAGAACTTCTTCCATTTAAGGTGTTTAATGGGCAGATCTTGCATCACAGACTCTAGTTTTCTAATATCAGCCCGAGGCTGGAATCTATGGGCCAGATCCTCAGATGGTATAAATTTGCATAGCTCCAATAAATTCTTTTTATATTAAATGAAAATGACAAATGGCTGTATATTTAAAAAAAAAACATAATTACACCTTTCTTGAATAGTCTGTTTTCCAGAGAGCTTTTTTATATTTTACATTCATTTTAGCCTTCACTCTTTGCGCATACCTTTATTCCACATGACTCTTGTCTCCATCAGGTTTCAGCTACTGAAGCAAAGGGATTTACCTTGGCCCTTGGTATTTTTTGTAAAGACTTCGACTGTGAGGCATCGTGGTTGATGCCTGGGACTGCTGTTTGGAGGGAAATAAGCAAGCAGGAAAAAACAGTGATCTCATGAAAGGAGCTGGAAAAGAGGAAGGAAAAGGAACAGCTGAGAGCCTCAGCTGGGGTAACGGTAACTTGTTATGGTCTGCACTCAGCACTAGAGCATCCCCGGACACAGCATTTTAGCGGTTCATCCACTCTAGCATCCCTAGTTTTGGTTCCAAAATAGACTACCACTTTCGTGACCTAACCCACCAGACAGGTCACTTGCCAGTCCCCTAGCAGTGAGCAGAAAAGTCTGAAAAACCAGGAAAAATCAAAGTCTATGGGGCTGTATGACAAAGCCTTAAGCCCCACTTATAGTTCTCTCACTCACAAAGCTGGAGAATGAGGCATTTGTTTTCTCTGTTTTGCTGCTCCAATCCCAGTTAACAAAATGCATGTTAGACTAGTTTAGCTGCAAAGAAGAATTCTATATACACTGGGGACAACACCTGATTCCTGATGCAGAATTGGACTGACATTAGAATCCAAACATCCTCTGGTCAGAGAAAGCGGAGACATTCCTCTAATGATCTGGACTAGATGTGATGCAGTATGGATGTCATGGATAATTCAGACCAATGGGGAAAAACAGAATCAAAAACTCTGTTTAAACACCTTCACCCCCCCACCCCCCACCTTTCCGCTGTTGAGGACTCCTGATGAATGTAACAGCACAATATATATGATAGCATACTTAAACAAAGCCTTTCTTTAAATTTGTTAGCATATGCATGGTGCTGTTAAAGCAATTTAAATAATAAATGTCCTCCCAAGTTGTGGTGTTCTTCTTCAAGCTAGCCCCAAGTCTTTCCGGTACCCAGTACCTGCTAAAAATCTCTTGCTGGTACTGTGTATTGGAGGGTACTGCCCTACTTGCACTCCTGGACATGGGCAATCAAATCCCTTGTGAGAGCACCCTTCCAGGTCATCCAAGTAGGCTGTCTGTCACTTTTTCCTCTCTCTCCTTCCCCAGGTAGCCTTCATATCCCTTTTCCCTAATCTTGTTCCCTTGGCTAGTCTCTAAGGTGCCACAAGTACTCCTGTTCTCCTATAGACTAACATGGCTGCTACTCTGAAACCTGTCACTACTAGGTGAATTTCACCCCAGTGCAGAGGGCCAGACCAAGGCCATTTTGAGGACTTTAATGGGACTTAAGGGATGCCTCGGCTTGGAGAGAGCCCTTTACACATAAGTGAACTTCACACTAGGGTGAGGAAATTTTCCACTGTCCGGCTAGCTATCTCTCTAGGCCTGTGTAACATGATGGAAAGTATGTTACAGGTCTCCCTCTGTGCCTGATCCAAGTGAGGATATGAATCTGTTAGCACCCCTGCTAGGGAGCGCTAGCTCAAGCTGTAAGAGCTCATGCTTTTAGCTCTGAAGGCTCCATAGTTAAATCCCCAGCATGTCAGTAAAGATGTCATTGGCAGTTGTCACACCGACAGTTCAGGCAATACAAACATCTTCTAATATTTCTACTGCTGTGGAACTCCTCCAGAGACACTCCTTTGCTGTATGTGCCTAACCCCACCTCTGGTGAGATAGGCTGAAAAGAAAGCACTTTTCAAAAAAACCCTGCTCGTTTCTTGTTTAGCTGAACCCTATTTAAAAGACACTGAGATGCTCACAGGCTGAAAAGATCCTTACCACAGTATCCTGAATAGCGTGGGCCACCTTGTCTGCTTAAGTATTTCACTTTGAAGTATTTCATCTGTCCTTTTCAAGTGTTTGTTCTTAATGTTTTGTGAGTGTTACTAGAACTGTTCACATGGCTGGTGAAAAATCAGACATTGCTCAGATTTGGGGATGGGGAGAACAATGTTTCACCACCCAAGAAATGAGTTTTGTGCTACAGTGAAAGAATCAACACTGTTCATCTTGACAGTTAACCCACTTCTATTTTTAGCCGCACAGAATGCCGCACCGAAGCTGAATTCAGGCATCAGTTAAAAGCAAATCAGCATGGACTGTATGTCCACAGCTGGTCACAAGGCTGAGATAAACCCAAGAGAGGAATGATGGTTTGGTGCCTCAGGCACTAGCTTTGTACTTAGACTAGTGTTCAAATCTCTACCCTGCCACAGACTTCCCTTGTGACCCCAGGCATGGCACTTAGTCTCTCCATGCTTCAGAGCCCAATCTGCAAAATGGGGATTTCCTTTCCTCCCAATTACCTTTGATGTAATTTAAACAGAGAACTGCTATCTCATTAAGGTTATGCAGGTGATAGCTACTGAGCGGCTATGAAATGTAAACACAGTTAGCTTCTGCTAAGACACTCTATTTTCCTCCCTCTCCAAGCCATGCACCTGTTCTAACTTGTCTTATAGGCTTTAAACTCCTTGGGGCAAGGACTGTCATTTTATTATAGGATTCACAGCACCTGGTACAAAGGGGTCCCAACCTAGCTGAAGTGCTCTCTGAGGATGGATTATTACTACTAATAATTAAGCAAAATGAGATACTTACTGGGTTAGGCTCTGATCCTGGCAAAGACTTATGCATGTGCTCAATTTTACACACATATTTAAATGAGATTAATCAGAAGACTTAAAAGTCAAACATAGTCACAAATCTTTACAGGATTGAGGCCTGATGCAGCAAGCATCTCACTTTGCTTAAGTCTTTGTAGGATCAGGGCCTTAATTTGCAGGTCAACAATCTTACAGTGATTTGTAATTCATCAGCATTGCTGGACTCTAGCTTCTGGAAACAATCTTGCAGGTGCAGAGAGAGCCATTTTCTGTGTTAGATACAAATTGTATAATTTAGAAGAATTTCATGCAATTACTGGGAATTCATGCAAAATTTCACATTGCCCTTAAATTTGCAAAAATTATTTTTTCCTCACTATCTTAGGAAGCGCTCTCGACTCTGAAAGCTGAGGAGACTGAGCACTTTATAGTAATGGGTCCTCAAATCTGTAGTTTTATACAGCTTCTAAATTCTAGTAATGCTGTGGTACCGAGTACAGCTATTGAAAATATCAATGTCTTTGTAAATAAACACAGAATTTTCACCTAACTCAAATATCCTGCTACTACAGAGATCGGTAGGACTCTGGCACTGGCTAGAGATGAGTGATGTGTAATGTCACTTCAAGATAGGAAGATGCAATAAAATATCAAAGGAACCCTCCAAGCATGAATCTCATAGCATCACTGCAGCATGTAACCTGAATGGCATGTGAGAAACAAATAATGTAATTAATGCCAGTCATGCTATCAGTAAAATTATTGCCAAACTGCTTTAAGGCTCCAATTCAGCAAAGTGCTTTGCATATGTGTACGCTGAAGCACTTGGTTAAGTCCCATGGACTTTATTGAGAGTGAAGCTTATCTCCTGGAAGAGTGTTCCTCTGTAGCATTCAGCTCTTGTTACTGGGTGCCCACAGAAGCATCAAGTTTGTGTCTCAAAAGAGACAGAATGCACACCAGCCTGTTGGCTCAGCGGAGATTGCACACCCCATTTTAATATAACAGGGATTGAGTTGATTTGATAGTAAAGCTAAAATGAAGTTTATTAATAAAGAAGAGAGATTTAACTGGCACTAAACAATGATAATAGAAACAAAAAATGGTTACAAGTAAAACAAAATAAAACATGCATTCCAGCATCTAAAATATAACAGATTATACTTCTGGTCTCAGGGAATTCATCACTACCGTCAGTTCTCAGCATCCTCAACCCCCATGACTCTGGGATCCACCTTTCAGAGATTCCATGATCACTGGCCCCTTTCCTCCCTTAAGTGATGGATAACAAAGGAATCTCCCTTCTCTTTTATAGTTCTGATAATCTTTTAAAAGTATTCTTTGGAAAGTAAACCCAGACAAAGTTCCTCTCCCCTGATGCTTGCTCTTTGGTGGGCTGATAGCCCATTCTTCATCCTTTGGTCTATTTGCTTTCCTGATTGCCAAGTTTACCTTAGATCAGGGGTCTCCAAACTACAGCCTAAGGGCCGGATCCAGCCACGGCTTCAATTTGTTCATCCCTCCAACCAACAGGGGAGAAACAAGCAGGCAAAGGCTGATGCAGCAGAGCAGACACACTGAGCAGGAGGGAGGAGGGGCCACCAGCAGCAGCTCCCACAGCAGCAGCTCAGCTGAGCTGTGTGGAGGGGTGAGTGCCCCCGGGAGCCAGTGTCCCTCAAAAAGGGGAGCCAACTTAGGGGAGAGTCACTGCTGCAGCCAAGCAGGCACAGACCCCTGCCTTAGAGTAAAAATGCAAGCCAGATGCTTAATTACATCCCCAATAAATGGAGTAAAGAAAATGGAAATAAAATTAAAAAATAATGTGAAATGATTTGTAATGTATTTACAAATATTTTGTGTGATTTCACAGTACCTGCATTGATTATACAGGTACTTTTATATCTGATTTAGAATTTAATGCAACACTGACACAGTAGAGTACTGGTTTTTTTACAATTTGTATATATTTGCACATGCATAATTTTTTTCATAGTCACTTTGGTCCGCAAAGCCCCTTCAAAAATCTAATATGGCCCTCATCTCATAAAGTTTGGAGACTCCGGCCTTAGATAACATGTACTTTTAATGGCCTTTTCTTGTAATCAGGCCATGCTGTTTTCTCATCTACCTGTCAGCTTGATCTGTGAACACAGGTAAATCCACACTCCTTTGTCTAAGGCAGGCTTGTTTATCAACTGCCTCCACAACATGTTTTAAGAACAAATTTCCAGCACGCATACATAGCTTTTTATATACAACCCCTATATGCATCACACCATGCTATTCATGACCAGTGTCACCCCCTTATCAGATGACACCTTATTAGACACTGTTTGCCTAAATATTCTGTTTGTTGGGCACAGTGAGTTTGTCAGACCTGCTGGGATTTATTGTTACACAACAGTGCACTCTTTGGCATAAAGAGAATCATAGGGTCACAGGACCATTAACAAAAATCTTGCCCTGTGTTTTGAAACAATTCTCTACAAGAACATTATAAAATTTAGATAGCACAATGTACCTCCCAAAACTCCAAGGACTTGTGTGTTCTCTAATATATCATAATAATAAAAACCTGTTTCAAATTCAAGTCCACTAGAACTTTGGAGTGTCTTCACTGTGAAACACTCAGCATAATGACTGGGATACAAACAAGTTAGAGGGGACTTGAATGAGGTATTTATGACTATGAAGAATAACGTGAAAATTGAACTGTGGCAATTGAGCAGTTCTTCCTTTTTATCTTGTCCCAAGAGATCACTTGACGAAATTAAGGGTAAACAAATTGAGGGAATATTTATTCTCTTGGCATATACTGCTACTGCTGAAAAGGTTATTGAGTCATTTATAGTTGCTGCGTTTTAAAGTAGGGCTGTATGCTAAAATAAGTATAATTAAATTTCACGCTAAAGGGTCTAATCTGATTGCCAATATGGATTAGAATATACACTTTCCCATTGTGTATGTACAGCACAGTGCAAATTCCTAAGGGAACAATACTACAAGTTGCAGAGGATTCTGGCCTTTATCCAGCAAAGAGCTTGAGTACATGCTTAATTTAAGCATGGGAGTAGTCCATTGATTTCAATGGGATTATTCACATGCTTATACATAAATCAGAGGGTGGATCACCTTACAAAATTAAATCTTAAATGCATTATAGAATTGTTGCTAATGCTTTTCTCTTAAACATAAAGTACTAGCCATTGCTAGAATCAGGATATTAAATTAACTGGACTGGTATTTTGACTGACTATGGCAACTATTGTTTTTAATACTGTGGGAGTCCCAGCATATAACTCGCAGTGGGAGGTAGATAATTCCATAACATGGCAAAACTTATAGTGTCGAGTCTCACAGTAATGAGCTAAATATTTCAAATGATTGTTCCAGAAGAGGGAGCCGCAAGGTGACATGAAAGAAGAAAAGAATATTTTGAAAGACTCTCCTTATAGTTGGAGATAATGACTCTTTCATTTATTATTGGTGATAACCATCTGAAAAATTACAGTGGCACTAACAATTTGCACCACACCAAGGCTAGAATTGGGCCCAGTAAATGACAAATCAGCACTGAATTTAGGTTGGGATTGTCAAAGGGGAGCAAAGGAGGTAGCACCCAGTTCCCATTGAATTTCAACCAGATTTGGGCACCTAACTCACTTAGCCCACTAATTCATCAAAGCACTGAAGCATGTATTTAATCACGTAATTAAGTTCTATTGAATCAATGGGACTTAGGTGCATACTTACAGTCACACATATTCTTAAAAGCCTTGCTGAATGAGGATACACTACTGCATCAGGGTTTAAGATTAGACTGTAAGCTTTGTGGGGCAGGGACCACCTTTTTGTTCTGTGTTTGTACAGCACCTAGCAGAACAGGGTCCTGCTCTGTGACTGGGGTTCCTGTGTGTGATGATAATACAAGAATAATTTTTTTCTCTTTAAAATCCCAGCCTTGGAGTGTTGCCTCCTATCAGTGGTATACAGTTGTTCCAAAAGCTCCATTTAGTTTTCTGAAAGATTAACTTTTGTTTATTTGGGGAGGGGGGGAGGGAGAGAGAGGCAGGTTTCCTAAAATACAGTGTATAAGTTGTCTGAATGCCTGTTCCTAGCCTGTTTAGCAGCTGTTAATGTGGAACACTGCTCAGTGATCACTCTTCTTTACCTTTCTCTGTTGTTTTTGTTTATTTTCCTTGAAAAATATTCCTCCTATTAAAACTTCTTCTGGGGCTGTTTAGCCTACTTTAGGCTAAAAATAGCCCTTGTTGCTGCTGCTGGTTCCGGCAAGCCACAAGACCACCCACACTCATAAACAAAACCTCACCCCTTGCTGTGCTTCCCTGGAATTAGAAGCAGGTTAGAAATCTGCATGAGCACAGGCGCAAGCGAAAAAACAGGAGACCCAGCTTTCCTGCACTGCTTCCGCTTCACTTTCTGATTGCTGCAAGTGGGGAAAGAGCTGTTGTGCTTTCTGCTGTTATTTCTGCCGTAATCCAGATGGGGTTGAGGGAATCAACTGTCCACATGAGAGAGTTGCGAAAGGGGAGAAGATAGGAAACAAGAGACATATCTGAAGCTCCAAAAGTTCAGGTATGGTTTAAAGTGGGTGGCTCTTCTTCAAACCATCTGAGGCAATGTGAGATAAATCTGTCTGTCTGAGGTATTGTAGGAGGCAATATGGCTTAGTGGGCAGAACACTGGACTGGGATGCACGAGCCCTGAGGATGGAGCAGTGGACTGGGACACAGAGGTCCTGGGTTCTGTTAGATTCTGTCCCTGCCACTGACATGCTGTGTGAACTTGGGCAAGTCACATCACCATTCTGTGCCTAAGTTTCCCCTTGTGTAAAATGGGGCTGATACCAACATTCTTTGTAAAGCACTTCGATATCTATGGAGGAAAAGTGCATATGGGCAACTGAGGCACAAAGAAGCTAAGTGACTTGTTCAGGGTTACACAAAGAGTCTATGGCAGAGCAGGGAACTGAAGCACTTGGAAGACCTGGCACCTTAATCACTGGACCATTCTCCTTAATCACTTCAACCTTTCTCCCTTTGGAGCAAAGACCCAATGGGTAAAACATACAAAAAACCACCTGTGTGGGAAACTGAAAATAATGTGCTGTTAGTTTCTTTAAAGCATCAGTAACATTTTCTATCACCTCTCTTGGATGATAATAGCAGGAGCATGTGCACTGCAGGCAAATTTTAGTTTAACACAAGGGATATTATGTAAGTCATTATTATATTATTTAACCCTATAAAGTATTTAAGATTCAGAAATGCTACACCAGCAGCTGGGTCTTGCCATCTTTGATTCAGGCAAACTGTCCCATGGGCTTCATTCAATGGGATTAATTGTATGAGTAAGGACTACTCATGCTAGGAAGGACTTGCAGGATTGGCGCCTTTACAGTTCATATTACAATAAAATCTGACTCAGCAAACCTTGGGAAATATCATGGTCAATAACACTGATTGTGGCCCTGATTGTCTTATGCATTATAAAGACTCAGTAAAGTGCATGGCACTTTTTATCTGTATGTAAGTTACAATGATTGGCCCTGAATCTTCACTGAATTCCATGCAAGCATTGACTGCGATGGGTACTACACATGGGTCCAGCCAACATAGAATCAAGGTCTGCTTGCAGGATCAGGGCTGCAAACATTAAGTTTTCACTTTTGTATCATCTGGAGATAATTCTGTGCTCTATTAGCTCACCAGTTTTGCTGACTACCTGTATTTTGTACTTGTGAAACCCCACTAATTGGGTGGGGGAGCCAGGAAAGCTGCAACACTGTGCATAATAAATATGGTGCTAGAGATAAGCTTAGGAGGCTTAGATTTTTACTGATAAGTGTCGATTTCACTGTACATGCATAAATTGACAAAAAATATTCCCATCCATAATAGACAGCAAAGCAAGACTAGTGCTGTTTGAGAATTTAGAGTTTGATTTAAGGCTATTAACTGGGTATATTTTGACCTGATTGTTCACACTTACTGTCTTGTCACCCTAGCCAAGCCTAGCAGTCTCCAGGACTTAGCCAAGGACCCAATGCTTAATTTGTGCTGGCAGTGATGAGCTCTAGCACCTCTGGGCCCTGTGGTTCACAGTTCTGGTACCACTGCCCCCCTTCCCTGCCCCACAGCTCTGGTGCCTCTGGGCCCCCCAGTTCACAACTCTGGTGCCTCTGGGCTTGATATATCAGTTATGGAGGGAAATAAAAACAAACCCAACAACAACAAACTGCTTGAGCCTCTGCACCTTTTTCGTTATCAATTAAATAATACCAAGGACCTTGCACCCCTCCCCCTCAACCTAGGGTGACCAGCTGTCCTGATTTTATAGGGACAGTCCCCATTTTTGGTCTTTTTCTTATATAGGCTCCTATTTCCCCCTCAGCCCCTCCGGATTTTCACACTTGCTGTCTGATAACCCCCCAAACCGAGCCCCAAGCGAGGGCAGAGAGAGAGAGAGAGGAGGATGGGCGCCGCTGGCTGGGTACTGAGGGGTGCAAGCGGGGCCCGGAGAGTTTGCAGGAGGAAGGAGGAGGAAGGGAGGGGTTTCCCTGGCAATTCTCCTTGGCTGTCTGTGAGGCACAGGCAAGGTCCCGGAGGTAGGTGAGGGGGAAAGCGGGCGCACAGAGCCGTGCTCGGAGCGGCGGGGCTCTGGAGGCGGCCGGCCACGCGCTGCGCTCCAGGGAGCTCCAGGAGCCTTCCCCGCGCCCGGGTGACTGCTTGGGGAGCCGCGGGGGGTGTCCCCTCCCCTGCGCCTGCGCGCTCCCGCCCTGCTGGCTGGTCCTTGTGTTAAACAAACAGAGGCGCCTGGCCCTTGGGCAGCGGCGGCAGCAGCAGTGGCGGTGGCGAGCAGGGCGAGAAATCACCCCGGTAGCGCTCCCCCCTCCCGCAGTCCTATCAGCCAGGCGAGCGGGCCGGCGCTCCCGGGCGCCCCGCGGCTACGATGCCTCGGCGGGCGAGCGGGGCTGCGGGCAGCCGGCTATGCGGGTCTCGCTACTCCTAGCTGGACAGCCCGGTAGAGAAAGCGGCGGAGGGGAGGCTGCGCTGGAGGTGAGTCGGGGGCGGCTTGCTCCTTTGGCTGGGGGGCCGCTGGGATGTATTGGCTGGAAGAGGGGGAGGTGTCTGGAGGCAGGTTGGGGAGGGGGGTCCCTGTATTTCCTCAGCTGACAGGGCGCAGCCCCCGGTTGCTTTCGCCAGCAGCAAACTTTTTTTTTTATTCCCGTTCATGTGGAGACAAAGGGGGCTCGGCGAGTGGGTCTGGGGTGATTCCGAGGCAGGCTGTGGAAGGACACACAAGGGTTTGTGGGTTTGGGAATGTGGATCTGCATGCATGTGAATATTTTCCATGTCTAGGTCTCTCTGTGTGGGGCGCGGGAGGCGTGGGGGGGTTGGTGTATCTTGGTTGCCTATGCATGTTTGCATGTATATTTCTTTGTGTGTGTCACTCTGTCTCTTTGTGTGTTATCGGTCTATTTGGGTTTCTCCATGTGTGCGTGATTTGTGTGTGTGTGGGGGGGGGTATAATGGGAGTGACTACTCAGACCGGCTGGATTCATGTATGTATTTGTGTGTTTGTTTGTGTCTGTGGTTTCTCTGTGTCTATATATATGTTTGCAGCCCCGTGCTGCTGATCCATGTGATTCTCTGTCTCTCCGTGTGAAGATCTGTGTGAGTTGATTGCTTTCTCAAGTAGACATTGGGCTAGATTTTGATGGGATGAGGGGATTCGTATATGCAGCTGGGACATGGCACTCCTCCCTGCTGCTCTGTCACAGCCCCAGGGACTCCATCCTAAGCCTCACCAGCAGATTAATAAGTGACCTGTGTGCTGTATTCAACAGAAGAGCTGGGAAGCAGGGGGGTGGGGAAGGGGTGTCATTGTTCTGATGGTTGTGCTTTCTGTGCATGTACCACAAACAACTGAGGTGATGCTTGGGTCACTAATAGGAATGAATGATGAGCTATTGAGAGGCATGCTGAAATCAACTACAGGAGATGAAAGCAGCTGGAATCTCCCCTAGAGGCAAAATCAGCTGATGGTGGATGTGTCTTTAGTCTTAGGATGGAAGGGTATGTGTGAGAGGGGGCATATACAGGGGACACTTTCCCCACTTTACTGAGAATTGGGCTGTCATTTTCCTTATCTTTGCTTTCTGCTTCTGTGAGTATCAATAGAAAAAGCGAGCTGATAAACATTTCCTCCATATCTTTAAGATGCCTGTGAAGACAACACATTTTGTTAAGAGAGTGGCACCTATGGAATGTAAATACCTGTATTTGTGCAGATGATCCCCAAGATGTTTTCCTCCTTGGGAACTATGGTTGTGCCCTATTAGTAGAAAAGGTTTCAATGCATAAAGCCAGATCCTGAATTGGTGTGAATCGATGTCACGCCACTGACTTCAATGGAGCTATTCTGGTTGACCTCTGCTGAGGGTCTGGCACAATCTTTCTTTTAAATGGGACAGCGTGTGAAGAGAATACTTCTGATGATGGGGAAAAAACCATCTGGCTCCTGTAGTGGAAGGAAAAAAAGTGGGTTGCTTTCTTCAGAAGAGAAGGAATGGATCTGAAATTCACATCAGTGACCCAAGAGAGGAAGGGAAGTGTGTGAGAGCAGTGGATACCGTGTTTCTATTCTTGTATTCCCCCACTTGTTTCTTCCCAGGTTGTTCCCTTGCAACATGTCTGTTTCACATGTTGGAACATAGCACACATTAATGTATATAATGGATAACCCAAATCCTCAAAATAAATCTCAAAACAGAGACAACCACCATCCTAAATTTCATGTTTAACATTCACTCTGTGTCATAATGGATCTGATCCTGCATCTCTTGCATAGCCAAAACTCTCATTGGCTTTAATGTGCAGGGAATATAGAACTGAGCCCTGGACATCGTAAAAACCTTCACTCTCTGTGGGGACAGTTGGGATTTTTTTCACCTCTCCTCCTTGATGGAACTTATTTCCTTCTAATTTTAGGGAATGGTGTGCAAGTCCTACTAGATGGGTGCTTGAGAAATGCTTATGGTGGACAAAATTGTACCCTGGTCCTACACAGCAGCTTAGGGGGTTCCGGTGCAGATCTTGGGGATGGTTGCATTGGACAGACTGCACGTGGCTTTGCCTGACATGCTGTCTGGCTCTGTCATCTAGGCAGAAAGGGGGCAGGCATGTGCTATCTTTTGTAAAGGTCTGATGCAGCATACTCAGTTCCCTGCACTGGAAAAGAGGAGCTCTGGAGGAATTATATCCAAGTACAGTTCCTTCTCCAAACTCCTGCCCTTGGCTCACAGCTGACTTTAAAGGCCCAGTTTAGCCTGAAATTATTACCATGAAGTTTCCATCTCTTTTAATAACTTCATTTCTTTGTTGTATTTCTTTCCATTTCTGTAACGGCAAAAGGTGTCTGTCAGGAAGCCCCAGGTGCCTTTAAAGTGCATGAACATAGAAATGAATTAACTGTACAGCAGGGGGATCTGAATTTGATTTCTGGGCTAGCAGAGTCCAGAACTTAGCTGCTGTAAGCTCTCCTGGTTCCAATGACTTTACACCAGCCGATGATCTGCTCTTTGCCTATACTGGGGAAAAAGCATGACAGCAGAAAGCACGTTGACCAACCTGTTTTAACTAGAATGACATTCAGCATAACTTTCCCCTGAGTGTGGACATGGACAGCGGTGTTTAAAAATGTGTTGACTCTCTGAGCAAAATTGTATTGAACATCATGCTTGTTGAAATGTCTTTGTGAGCATACTTACTAACATGGCACTGTTTCCCAGCAGAGACAAAGTCTAAGAGGAAAGAGCAGCTGGTAGGGAACTACATTCAGCCAGGACACATTGACTGAATGTGGAGCCTTTTGTGACTACCATCTGGTCAGAGATGAAGCCAGTTTCTCTGTTTGTGACAGTTAGGAAATATTTTTAAAATGAGTTGGGAGATCAGTCATAGAGGAACTTCCATGCAGGGAGGGGTTTGAAAATACATTTAATCACATCATAACTCTGTTAGCTTCTCATGTATTATTCCCTAAATTGCTTTGCTAGTCATCCAAGATTTTGTTTTGTTTTGTTTTTAATTTCTGTCTCATGGCTCTTATTTCCTTACTTCCTACTTCATCCAGCAGGAGGAGTCTAGATGTGGAATTTTGTGAACTCTCAAGCATTTCCATAACAACGAGCTATGATGTTGTTACAGAATCAAGTAGATTTTTTTTTTTTTTTAGTTTAGATATTCCTCTTGTTAGAGATTTCCCAGTTACAGAAGTCTGGTTTTCAGGCGTTTTCTTGTGTAACTAATGAAACAGCAATAACAATAATGATATTTAGCAATTATATGGGCCCAATCTTGCGCTGTACACACAGGATTGGATCCTAACATTCAGTCCATTGACCCTAGTGGGGCTCTGTGAGATGTAAGGATCCTCTTGCACAGAACTGTAGAATTGGGCTTTTAAAATAGTGTGCCAAAATGAATCAATTGCATATCGTTAATTTTTGATTACAAACATTCATGTTGTATGTCACCCATGAATGTACAGAAAGTATTCAGAAACCACATTAGTAATGGTTAGAATTGCTTTATAAAATGTGCATTTAAAAACTCAACATCTCCTACTTTGCTATTTGAATAGAATCTAAGGGCAGGTCTACACTACCAGCCGAGATTGATCTTCCGGGGATCAATTTATCATGTCTCATCTAGATGTGATAAATTGATTCCGGAGTGCTCTCCCATCGATTCCGGAACTCCACTGTGCCGAGAGGGAGAGCAACTCAGCGCTGTAAGGATGCCGAGATAAGTCGACCTGCATACATTGGAAATTGCATGTTAGGTCGATTCCCCCCTCCCCCAACCCCTGTGTAGACAAGAGCTTAGTTTATTAAATTTGGAGATCTGTTCTGATTTCATTTTCTACTGAAAGAAAGTTTGGGGGATAGGAGAGAGGGAAGGGAAACAAATACCTTTCAAAATCCAGCAGAGGAGGATAGAGAGTCCACATTGCTTTTTCTGTGAGATAATGTTTTTCAAGGGAAATACTTTCAAGGTTATACTTATTTTTTTCCCCTAAGGACCATACTTTTTTTTTTCTTTTTTTGAGAATAACAGCAGTAAAACAAGGAAAATATTTTAGATTCTGGTGACAACATAAAGCATCTGAGCTTCCCTCTTCTGGGTTATGTCAAGAGGAACTTGAAAGAAAATTAAATTCTGTTCTCATTTATAGTCATGCAAACCTAATGAAGTCAGTAGTGGTGTGTACTGTGAGAACAAGGTGGTCATGTCCTAAAAGGTGAGAGGACTTTCACCTTCCCTTGGGTCATATCTTGAAGTCCTCTTGCTCAGTTTTTATTCAGTCCTTATTCAGTCAAAAGTCCCACATGATTCAATGAGGATTGAATCCAAGATTTGACCCATTTACTTTGGAGAACCGTTCTTAGTTCCTTTCAGAATTTGACCCATTGTATCGCACTTTATCCTATGAGGTCCTTCATGTCTTATAGAATTCAATGAAAACATGGTGGTCAGTTACTTGCGGGACTTGGCCCTCTGTCTGTCTACATCCTGTGTTCTGTAAACCCAATATTGAAGTCTAGGTATAGGCAAAGCTTTCATTAACTAAGGGGAGTTTTGTTTATGCAAGGACTGTAGAATCTGGGTATGAATACTATACAATATCTGTGTACTCAGTCCTGCACTCTTTGCATGTCCAAAAACTCCCTTTGACTTCAATATCCTTTTATGAGTATCCATTTTGGGGGGATTTGCTTGAATTTGCATGTATTATTGCTTCAGTATGAAACTGATGCAACAATTTGTTTAGATATTCGGTTCATATATGCATTTACATGTTTTATACAGTATGTTCATTGTCTTTGATTAGCCATGGAGTGCAATGGCATTTATCATAAACATGTGCTGCATCCCTCCCCCAAAATCTTGCCTTCAGAATATTGAAGCTGTACTAGTTCTGAAGATTTTATATATTTGTGTTAGAGAGGAAGTTTTCAGTTAAATGTTTTGATCCTGCAGCTCTTAGTCCCATGAATGATCTCTGTTCACACCAGTAGGATGCTAATTCACGTGAGTAAGGCTTAAAAGACTTGGCCCTCCATCACTTGTTTCACTGAAGGATTGTTTGGGTTGCTTACTAATTATTAGGTACCATTCTCCCAAATATTCATCTGTTGATTCCCTTTTGGAATGCTTAAAATTTGTATCCTAAGGCTGTTTTCCATTGGTAGAGTGATGCCAAACAGCCATTGTGTAAAATGGAATCAGTCCCTGTTTTAACTGGCTCATTCCTTGGTGTCTCCTCCTACCCAGCATAAAGATATAGGTAACATGTAGGCATATTTCAATGTACCCTATGCTTCCATGAAAATGCAAGATTGAACCTTTTGTTTGTGGCTACCGGAGACATCTATGATTGTGAAGTTCAGCAATGCACATCCATTGAGGAGGAAAAAAACTGAGGTTCCTGTGATATTCTGAAATGTGTATGTAGCTTTTATTTTTCTTAAATGCATGCCTCATATTTATCCCATCTTCCAGTACTTTCCCCAAGAGACAAGGTAATTTTCTTTATTCAAATGGGGCTTACGGCAATAGGCGTATTTATATTAAAAAGTATGGAGCTTTGCTAGTGCAATATGTAGGGCATCTAATTATAGTTTCTGATTTGTCGTGTATAGCTGAGATCCTTCGGGTTACATTAAAAATAATACAGAAAAAGTGATTGAAGATATAATTAGCTGGAAAGGGGGAGAGAACAAAATGTAATAGACAGAGGTTTGATCAGTTATCCCACAAGCTTAGTGTTCATCATTATTCTCATCTCCTAGTCAGCCTTAGAAGTAGCTTCCAGGCAGACCCCCATGCACAAATGTACTAATCATCTATCTAACGCATCCTCTCTAGGAGCCCAAGATATGGAATAAATGCAATTCAGCACTAACAAATAGAATTGTATCTGCAAGGTTTATGTCTCTTTTTAGATTTCTGATAAAAGTTAACTATGATTTCCTTGGACTAAAAGAAAGGTTTCTGTTTATTTTCAGATGTCACTTTTACTTACAACAGGCATGATGGCTAAATTGCTGTTCTTCCTGCATTCTTTCAAACCAGTTGTTTGAATAATCCTTCAAAGTTAAGACATCTCTTTCAATCTTTCTTTCCTCGTTGCAATGATGTAACAAGAAAAGAAAACACATGAGGGCCAATTCCTGCAGGCCTTGCTCAGAAAGATCTCCCACAGAGGAGAAATATTAGTGGCAACTATTATTACTGGCAATGATACAGTTTGCCAAATTCCTAGAGTAAAATGGCAAACACAAGGGGGTTGGGGTATAATACTCTGACTCCTAGTTTACTATCTTTGCTTTAGAAGAATGTGATGATTTAAAAAACATCATAGGGGATTAGACTCATCATGAGGTCCATGTGCCACTTCAGTCCCATCTAACCCTATTTTGAGCAAGGCTTAGGTGATGCATAAGCCTTGTGCTAGACTTTGCACTGGATCGTAAGCAAATGTTTGTGCCTGCTTGAAGCCCCACTGAAGTCAAGGGAACTCTGCATGGGCACAGGATTCTGCCCACCCAGAGCAGCTGGTCTAAGTAACATGTTCAGTAACATCACTGAGATCCTATCACTGCAATTACAATTCACAGGTGTTTTTTTCTTGATTATTTTTTTAATTATCACTGTGAGACACCAATGAGCTAAATAAGGTCAAGATTCTGATCTAGTGACCATGAGCGCAGATAAATAAAACCAAATCTGATGGAAATGCTCCTAACTGTGTAAGGAAATTGCATCGCATTCACATTCCACTGCATGCTTCTGTCACCCACGTTTGTATCATATTCACAAAAACCAAGATGAAGTACATTTGTTTGCCATAAGTACAATTATTTATTCTATTTGTTCAGTAATTGCTTTTCTATTTGCATTTTGTATCTTGTAAAGTAACTGATTTTTCTATTTGTTGAGACCCTCTTCTGCATTCATTGTACATGAGTGTAACCTTTCTGCCCATCAGAGTTGGCAGCAACAAGGGCCAGGTTCAGTATCCAGGGGTTCCATTCCAATAACACAATACAAAACCAGCTCGAGCCCCCACCCAGTGACCTGGGACAACCATATACCACCCCTCTGGGCATCTCTAAGAGACAATACTTCCCCTCTCGCAAGCACAGAGTCTGAGTGTACCAAAAGCCTTTTAATAACAGAGAGAAACAATGTGGCATTAGATTGGGGAAACACCACAAACAGGATTAATAAAACAAACCATGAACCAGAAGCCCCCCTCCCAGCAAATAGGCTGTGTCCTTCCCTTTGGCTCTTGAGTCCCACAACCCCCAAAATCACCCAATAGTCCCAAAAGTCCAACAGCCCAAGAGTCTCTGTTTCTGGTCAGTGCAGCGTTCAAAAGTCAACCTGCAGAATCTTACCTCCCAGCCTGGGTGGAAATGGAGGGCAGGTTAAGGACCTTACATGGTCCGAGGCCGACTGCACTGCCTCTCCGTGGGGTTGTGCTGCAGCCCTCACCGTAAGCCACTCCGCTCCGCCGGCCATTCCACGAACTGCGCTGCTCTGCCAGCTGCTCTACTCTGCCAGCCGCTCTGCCAGCAGCTGGGCTCCACTCTACAGGCTGCTCTGCCAACAGCTCGACTCTGCTTTACCAGCTGTCACATGAACTGCTTTGCTGCACCAGCCATTCTGCCAACAGCACAAACTGCTCCTCTGGCCGTGCTGCCAGCCGACACACAAACTGCTCTGCTGCACCAGCCGCACAAACTGCACGCAGGAACTGCTCAGCTGAGTCCGCTGCCCCGCTCTGCCAGCCGCACGAACTGCTTAGCGCCACCAACTGCTCAGCACTATGACTTTAGGTCCCCCTACTTAACACAGTGCTTAATGATTTCAGCTTTTAGTAGGGGAGGTCTTAATGCAGGTACATCCCTGGACCCAAAGTGAATTCAGCTCAGCAGGCTGAATCTAGACTCCTAATGGAATCAAAAATTAGCGCTGACATGCCACAGTGGAGAGAGGTAAAGTGCAGTAGGCCTGTAGCGCCCTTAGACAAGGCCCTCACCTAAAAGTATAAGGACTTGTCTATGGTCTTTTTCAAATTCAGTGAGTTTTGAATCCCTGTCCCTTGCCCAGTGAGTGCTACCTAGATGATGGTGAGTCCCTCCATCATAACAAAGAAGTACATAACAAATACATGTCCACAGTCCTCAATTCACAACAGGGTAGCAACACTCTTTGTCATTTCTGCCTCAATAACGGAGAAACTGGGGGACTCACAGCAGCCGAAGTGACCATTAGGGCTGCTGTGAGCTCAGAGTAGGCGCGGTGGGTGTGCCTGTGCAAATAAGATCAGCCCCAATGTTCTTTTCCACAACTCACTGCAATTCCCGCAATTCACCACCAGATGTCAGGGTAGAGCTCATCCTGATACTGCTTACATCAGCCTCCTGCAAAGTTTAAACCAAAGGGAAATTACAGCTCTGTTTTGTACCTGGCTAAGGTATTCATTAGGAAACTTGGTTGGGTTTTATGAAATGATGTATGCCCAGGATTTCTGGGGACTCCGATGGAGACGTGTTTATGGGGAAGAGGGAAGAAGTAGAGGTAGAGTACGTCTTTACTTCCATGAAAACCACCAATCAGATTCAGGGAAGAAGACGTTTGCCATTTTTAAATGTAATCCAGAATTGACCTGGAATAGAAATAGCATAGCTGCAAAAAAACAGTTAGAGAAACTGTTCTGATATTCTCCTGCAGCAATCTGGTTGCTAACAGAACAAACCCAATGCTGGTTCTCTGGCATTCTTTTACTCATTCCTACCTGTTAAACTGGCCTCGTGCCCACTCAAAAAATATGATGCCAACTTCAGCAAGCTAAAGTGTCAGCGTAATAGAGGAAAGTGTGAAAAATCCAGTCACTCTGAGAAGATCACCATAATGCGAAGCAAAACAGGTGCCATTTTCTTCATTATAAGAATCACATCTGTTGGCATTTTTGGGCATTTTACCATTGATGAATTCCTCCCTGCTGTATTTCTTTTTTCAATTTAAGTGCTCAGAATTCTGGAGGCAGAGCAAGAAATATATGTGCAGATTTTGAACGAGGCCAATTACATATCTTCTTAATGTGCGGCATGGGATTTCTCAGACAGTGTCTTTCTACTCTGGTTCACCAGTTGGAATGTGGACCAAGTTGCTAAGAACTGCAAGTGAACATCTAATTGGTGTTGGGTCACCCTTACAGTATGAGTTGATGGTTTCAGTTGCTAATATCCCTGCACCGTAAAACCTGCCATTAGTTGGAACCTTTCGTGGCAGAGAGGACAAAGGCTGGTTTTGCATAAGGTTGATCACTGTCAATTTTTAAATCAAGATTGGATGTTTTTCTAAAGGAATTTATTTCAGGGAAATTCAATCCCCTGTGTTACATGGAAGGTCAGACTAGATGATTCCTTCTCATCTTGGAGCCTATGAACTGTGCAGCTTTCATTCTCAGAGCTGCTTCTTCAAGGCTGAGACAGATCTGGGCAGGGTGGGTGATTATTTACTGCTTCTGTTCATACTGTATTTGAGCTTCTGGATCAGAAGACACCAGTCTCCAACGGTATCATTCTGGCACTGTCTTTACTCTAGGGAAGAACAGGTCTCCCCTGTGGAAGTGTAAGCCACAAACTGCTGAAGTTTCACGGTGTTGCATCACTACACCTCTGGCATCTTGAGCATGCATTTAATTTTATTTAAAGAGGCACGAGGAGATGTGCCAATGTACAGTTTACCTGCCTTAAATGGGTTTTCATGATTATCAACCAGAGATTAACAGAATAAAAGCACAATTCAGGAAAGCCATAGCTTCCTGAGGCCTTAGCTAAGGCAAACCAAAGGGCTGTAGCCTATATCTGCCCTACTGTGTGCCTTGAGTCTATTTGCCACAATCACTTTGAGTAAAATTCAGGGAGATATCAACAGCATCTGTCTCAGCTTTGTGGCTGCAGCATTATAGAGTATGTTAAGGACTGAGTTCTAGAAGTAAAGGAGCTCATAGCAGAATTCTGCAGCACCTCCAACATTCCCAGTAGGTTGTGGGTTGGGGCCTGCACTTACGTGGCAACTATGACACCTCTGGAAGATTCAGTGGCAGGGAGTCATCACAAGCATTTTCACAGTAATGACTAAAGATAGGCCCTCAGGCATATAAGGTTGCTAAATTCAGTACAACTGGTTCTGCTCTCATGCAGTACATGAAGCCAATGGCCCGTGTATTTGAGAAATAATGTGGAAAACTTCTGACATCTAATGTTAGATAAGGGCACAGGCCTTTGTTGAAAGGAAAGTGAATGAGAGATCTGATGTCCCACTCAGACTTGATCATTCTTTATTGAGAAATGGCTTATGGCCACATGCATCTATCCTGCCAACCCAGCTTAGGACAGATGTCATACCCATATCTAATACAGCACCTGAGCCCACCCACAGTCTATCATTAGGTTAAATTCAGGGATACTGAAAATGAATTGTACAGAACTTGCATCATCTGGCCAAGGTGTATGAAATATGTTTGTTATATACCATCAGTGCACAGTGTTTTAGCATGAAAAAGAGTTTCCCTGCTGCAGAAGGGTATCTTGCACGAGGAGTTGTTGGAGGAAGATCCCATACCGGTTCTTCATTCACAACAAGGCAAAGGCAATTTTGACTAGATTTGGCTGAAAAGTGGTGGGTTGGGGGTTTTTTTTGTTTTTTTTGTGATTTCCCCCAGGCCCCCCTTTCCACCAAAAACTGAAACTCCAAAAGATTTTCAGCCACAGGCAGCTCAAACTGAATTTTCAGCTGAAAATTGGTTTTCTGGTGAAATTTTTCATTTGACCAAAATACAGATTTTCCATTTTTTAAAAAAAACTTGACAGAAAATTTCAACTAGTTTTAATTTTGAGTCATTGAAACCTATTTTTCCTGCATTAAGTACTTTTATTCTGTTGTGATTTTTCATTGTTTTCTTTTGGAAAGAATCCATACACCACTCCTGAGTTTAGCAGAGAAGGTAGTGCTTTTGACTTTTTGATCTCTGGAGCAATAGTTGATATGGGGTTCTTGAGACAGTATGAAGAGATAAGAAACGCTGTTTGATTTTTAGCAGGGAACATTGGAGCTTATTTTCCCCATCTTGAAAAGGCATGTCAGCTATGCCAGAATGACAAACCCAAGTACATATTACATCAGAATGACTCACAACGGTGCTTTCTGATTTTGGAATTGATGAATCAATGGATCTATGAATTATTGTCCCTCGATAGTCCATGCGATGTTTTTTCACAAAACATGGGCAAAAGGCTTTACTGTGTGTTGATCAGACCAAGGAAAATGTAAATAGGTTTACTGGTGTTTTCCCAGCATCAGTAGATTTGCATGTTCTGCCTCATAAAGCTGCATTTTTAAGTACATAAAGATCTGCAATTAAGAGTAGCCCACCCAGTCTAAAACCCATTTTTTTGGGGGGGGGGGGGAAGCAATATTGGCAGTGTGTTTTAAGAAGGGGTGGAAAAAAGTCATTATAGGATCAGCTAACCCATTTGTAGCAGGATCCCATTCAATAATCTCATGCAGCTTGGTAAGCACTTACAGAACATCCAGGAAAAATTAATTACACTGCCTACTTCATTATTTATCAAGTGACTAGTGCTCTGTGTTCCATTTCAGGTTAGACAAAATGACTTTGTGGGGGGTGTGAGCGCAATATCTGGTGTGATTTCTTGATAAGGGCATAAGGCAGTTGAATATTTTCTGACAGGTCTATGGGATTTATATTATTTATCTGTGGCCAAGTTTAGATGCTATCAACATACCTCAACTTAGATAACAGAGTTGGGCCTAAGAGGGCATGAACTAACAAGCTGCATTAGAAAACATTTGTGCTTAATGGTGAGTCAGTCTGTCATGCAGGTAACATTTGAACACATGAATGCAGGTAAGCAGCCATCTTTCATAGACAGGCCTTCGTCTTTATGTTCCATATCTGTCCCTTGGGTTGCTGTGAAATTCCAGGATAAGATCAACGGCTGAGGAAGGAGCATAAATAAGCTTAATTCATAGTAAAATAGAGTTAGGATGATATGCAGCTGCTAAACTGAGAGCTTTATACTGTTGGCATCCTGGGTCTGGCTTGGCTTTGTCAACTTGTCAATAATGATATTTTTGATGAAATTGGGGCTTTGTTTGTTACACAAGCAGTTCTCAAAATATTTATGTTTAAAGCTCATACTAACTGCTAGTTTTTAATTAACATTTTTATTTAACTAATGCTGGTCCTGCTGGGAGATAGGTTTGTTTTTTTTAATGAGTTCATCATTCAGAACTTTCTGTGCTTAACATACCCAAACTTCCTCCCAGAGCCTACACCCTTCAGCCCATCCTGCACCCAGACTCCCTCCCAGATCTCACACCCTGCACCACCTCTTGCATCCCAATCCCCTGCCCAAGGCTGGTGAAAGTGAGTGAGGGTGCGGGAGGGTGGATGGAGTGAGCAGAAGCAGGGCCTTGAAGGGGCAGGGCAGGAGTATCGCCTTGGGGAAAGGGGTGTGGACTGGGGCTGAGCGGGGAAGGGGAGCTTGAGGGTCCCTGAAAAATTTTAAATCAAAATGCGGGTCCTCAGGTTGCTAAAGTTTGAGAACCACTGATCTAGACAATCCCTGGCAGGTGTTTGTCTAACCTGCTCTTAAAGTCTCCAGTGATGGAGACTCCACAATGTCCCTAGACAGTTTATTTGAGTGCTTAACTACTGTGACAGTGAGGAAGTTTTTCTTAGATAACTGATGTTTTCTTATGTTATTAGTATATCCCGTCCCTTTATAATAGTTAGGTTTCATTTATCTTAAAAGTCTCCCCTCCCGCCCCTCTCTGTTTATATAATTGAGACTGCTTCTGCCACTGGGTTCACTCCGATGGATGTATCTCAGCAGTCTTAAGATGACTTAATCTGATCATTGAATTTTTGGGCATATAACTCAGCAAGATGGCTTCAGATATCCAAAGACATGCTTGTGCATCAGCGAGGTCAACAAAAATTGGTTACTGGATAAATGATCCTTACTCAGTTCTAAAGACTGTAGACAGGTGAACAACATCATCAGCAGTAAAAATGGGATTTATTCGTGAATGGAAATTGTATAAGAAGCTGAATAATTGTATAGGCAGAGATGCATTTAATATCAAATTGTGAATTTACCCTGGTGTATCTACCATTAAATCCCATTTAAGTCTGATATGTGGATTTCATCCCTGAGCAAAGGTCTAGCAGAAGGGCTGTGTACCTTTTAAAATGCCATTTATACCCTATTTGCTTAAACCTAGTGTTGAATTTCATTCTGGAACTGATAGAGAACAGGCACGCTACTTGCAGTTGTTTTATACAGTGTGCTATTTAAAATTTTAGTGTATTGTGAAATAATGCAAAACTATCATTTAAAAGCTGCCATCCCCTCAGCTTTCTATTCTAAAGAGGCGCAGTTTCTCATTACATGGTAGAATACAATGCACTTATTGCTAGTAGAATTAACTCTGTTTTATTGTCTTCATCTTAGGGCATTAGTTGGCACAAGTAAGAGAAACAGAAGTCACAGAGATCCCTATTATGATAGAGCGTGCAACAAGAGATGCAGGAAAGGCGGAATGAAGTCTGTGAACTGTGTATCGAAGGGCAGGTGAATGAGTTGACAGTAAATTCTATATTAATTAGAGAAGAGAAAACAGAACAATGTGGGCCCTAAGCAGAGAATGCCTTGAGCTACAGGAGAGAAAAACACACTGGTCAGGGTCACCTTCCACAGTGGTTCAGTTTCAGAATGTGGGCCAAACCACTGAGCTGCTGTGGTCATGAGGGAAACTTAAATAGTATCTGGAAAGAGAGAGAGAAAGCATGACATGAGGCCATGACTCTGGTGCTGCTCCAGCCTGGTCTTCAGAATGGGGCAACTTGCTCATCTCCTTTCTATGGGGCATTTGGGATCTGCTTCATCCCTCAGCAGGCCTGCCCTGTCTCAGGGCAGGGCCACACTCCCCAATACAGGGAGGAGCTAAAAGGACACGTTAGCCTGCTGTGTTCAATATTCTTCTTTCTCATCAATAATCTTCAGAAGCGTGAAGAACTCATGCCAGAACATACCAGTCTTGTTTATCTTTCAGGGCTTGGCTAGATATGGAAATACATGGAATCCTCTTTGTCAGTTGCATCCTTCTCAACCACATGTGACATTTTCCATCTTTGCTGATTTGCAGGGTTCAGCAGGAAAATAATTAATGTTGTCCCTGAATTTTTATTTCAAAGAAAAAAAATTCACATGATTTTCCTGCGTAAAGGATCCGAATGACAATTGTAGAATCCTCTGCCCCACTGTCACCTTTTCCATTTCTTCTTTTTCACAAAATCCTACGTACAACATGTACTCTCCAGAATTATCCTTAACATTCAGACCCAGCAGGGCAGGGATTTTATTTTCCCCAAGATCCATCCATCTGTTCCCCACTGGTATTTGGAAGATTCATAAGATTTGTAGATCTAATTTGGTTCTCTCATTGTTGTAAGTGCTGACCAGTCCACATTCCCTCTTTCATTAGAGTCTTTTTAATTCATTTGGTCTCTTGCCAATCTTGCCTCCCTTTTTTTTTCATTTACTGTTAATGTGCCCTTGGGGTCTGGTTCTGCAAACAGTTGCTAAAGGCGGGAGAAAAATCAATCTGGACTGTGCACAGGAGTTAGTAAAGATACTCCTAGTGGTAACTGCAGGATCGAGCAGCTAAAGAGCTACTGTGGGAAGTTCAAGCAACAGAGCTTCCACCTTCTTATCAACGAGCCTGGAGCTGGCTTTCTAAAATGGTTTGCTTTTTGATCTGGTTCAAAGCTTCCAGCATTTTTCTTACGGGGAGCTCTCTGCTGCTGAACTGAGGGAAGAAGAGAGACCAGGTGGGTGAGGTAATTACTTTTATTGGGCCACCTTCTCCTGGTCAAGGAGACAAGCTCTGGAGCTATGCAGAGCCTTCCTTTAGGTCTGAAGAGAGGAGGAGCCAGTTCTGCAGAATCTCTGCCTATGGGAGTGGCAGAATGAGCACTCAGATTTTTCAGCACTTTTCTCTTCTCCTTGGTTTTTTTTCCCCAGGCAGCCCCGGCTGCCTGGGAAAAACAACAACAACTCCCAAAGGTAAGCCCCTTTGTTTTCAGTTTAAACTGATTTTTACCGAAAAAATCCTGGGTTTTCCAAAAAAGGATTATTCAGGTTTTTTTCCGATTTTCACCCTATTTTTGCATCATTCAAATATATAAAAATAATTTGTTTTATTGAGAAAATACAATACATTGCATGAGATATATGTATTAAAAAAATACACTAGTCTGTGTGTATATGCAAAGCTGCCTGTTGAAGTCAGTCTATGTATTAGTTTAGAAGATGCACACAATAAACAAACAGGCACGCACGCAAGCTCTGAATGTCTTGATGACTCTCACGCCCACCACATACAGATTTCAAGCTGTTAGCAGATAATGGTTAAAAGATCTGACACACTAAACAAGAATCTGTATCAGAATATGTTTCAGAACTCAACGAAGTATTTGAAAGTTTAAAAAAAAAAAGGAGAAAAGGATGAAGTTGAGTATATGCACTATAAATGATGTGATCCAATTAATAAATGTAAATATTTATAGGCTAATTGTTTTGAGTCTACAACAGTAAACAGTTTATTCAAATGAAAAGTTTTATTTGGGGATTAGAGATCTATTGTTTTCTTAAACTCAGAGATGGCATTGTGTTTTGAATTCTGTTTTAGTTCTGCAGCAAACCACATAAATGTTTTGATTAATGGAATTGAACATACTGAATACTTCTTTCACCCTGTTCTTCCATCTACCAAAATAAACCAATATTTACCCAGAAAAATTAATAGTTTTTTCCTTTCAATTTTCACCTGTTTCTGTTGCTGTAATAATAAACACCAATAAATTCCCAGGAAAAATAACATAAAAACCAAAAACAAAAGGCCCAATGAATAGGTCATATGTTGCCTCTCTGCATAGGGGAGAATTTCACACAGTGTGAATGGTGTTCACCTGTCCCTCAACTGCTAGTTCACTGAGGCTGAACAATGAGGTTAGAGGAACTCAGACTCTTAGTTGTTGTTTTTCTTTCAAAGATACCTTTTCTCTCATCAAAGGGAGATATCCACTCTGCTGATAGAGGCCCTTGACTAACTCTTGGTCATCAGTGAAATCCTAAGGATGAAAAAGAGAGACAGAAAATAAATTACAAACTAAAAAATGTAGGCATCACTGAAGTGTGGCTATTTCAGATAATACATTGTGCCTTTTGAGGTTGCTTCTTCTATGATTTGGAGGAGCTGTGTTTTGAGACTTTTTCTTTATTACAGTAACATCTCTTTCATAGTTGCACAATATTTGTCAGATCCTGATCCCCTGGAAGTTAATGGCAAAACTCCATATTGAAAATATTGAAAATATTTCACTTTTCAATTTCCATGCATGTTTTCATCTCATTTACACTAAGGACCCTTCACAGTGCATCCCTTTAATTTATTTATAGGCATTTTTGTTGTACGTTTCACCACAGAATGTGAATGGCTTTTTAAGAGGCCCACCCATCTCAAACTAAATTTATAAGCTTTGGTTATTTTGTTCCAACTGTCAGGTTGTATTTGTCGGTTTTTTTTCTTGTCTGCTTACTCTTCATTTCAGCTGGCTTTATCTTTGGTCTCAGTACCTGACTGAAAGATGATAAAAGCCAAATTAGATTCTCCACCACCAAAAAAGCAGGATAAGAGCATTTTCAAATGCACTGCCATGTGCTGGAAGGCCTGTAGCATTGACAGAATTCATTAGAATGTTTTGTTTGATATAGATTTGACGGGGAACGTTGTTTAAAAAGATTTTAAACTGACAGCAATGAAAGGGGTATAAACTGTCTTGCTTTGGGGCATAAGCCAAACCCTCACTGATTGGGGGTGGAGGGGTGTTGGTGTTTGGAAGAAACTTTCCTCTGGGAAGGTTATTCCCTAGTGGCCTATTACAAGTTTTTGCAACTTGCAACTTCCTTTGAAGCATCTGGTCCTGGCCACAGTTGCAAGACAAGATATTAGACTAGATGGGCCACGTCTCTGAGCCATTATTCTAGTGCTTCTAACTAATGTCCTCTATTTATCCACAGAGCAGTTACAGAGCTCATAGGATGAGATAGGATACATAGGATGATACATAGGATACATACATACATAGGATATATAGGATGAGATTTTCCAATAAATGTATCCCCAATAAGCCTCACCCTATGGGTCCACCTGTGGGGGTGAGATATAGTCAGGCACCCCGGTCCTTGGGTTCCCTGAAACCAAAAAGGAGGGCAGTACCGCTGTGGTGAGGCTGTTTTTTCATGATGTGAACAGCTACTAGAAACTGTACTGAGACCAGCAACTCACTCCATGCGGGACTCCAAGCAGCTGTCAGGTAGTAGCAACCTTCAAACCCAGGCTGTGATCCTGTAAAGGCTTAAGCACATGATTTCCTTCATGGGGCTACACATTGCTTAAGTCTTTGTGAGACCAGAACCTTAGTTATGGTATAAATGAGTGACCTAAAGGAGAAATAATTGTTTAAGAAATCATGTGTCTGCCAATACTTTGAGGGGTTTAAAGCTTGAATTTCAAGTGTCCGGTTGTTCATTAATGCTCAGGAGCAGCAAGAATGCAACAAAGAGACAACAGATTTGGTCTGATAGATATGCTTTTAGCCCATTTTTATGACTACACAATAGCCTTATGTGAATCTTGCAGAATTACACAGAATACATCATCAACCTGGAAGTAAAAAAAATGTAAATTGAAAAGATTAGTCTCACATAGCTACCTGCTTGTTAAAATGGTTTGTGGATCGAAGGTAGCATATGACTGGTTTTCTGCTAATATTATAAACCAATTATAGGTGTCTTCAGTACTGGGTTGAAATTTTTATAATAAAAAAAATGTTCATCAAAAAAATGGCCTTGAAAAACAAAATAAAAGAAATGATCAAAAATTAAACTTCAACTTTTTTTCTTTATTAAACACATTATTAAAACCACAGACATTTTGCATACAGGAATTTTTTTTTGTTTGTTTTTGGAAAAGGAAAATTTCTATAACTAAAATGGGAAATCCCTATAATATCATGATTTGATCAAAAATAAAAATGGATCTCTTTGAACTCTTTGAACAGGGAGCAAGTTTGAGTTGGAGGTGTCTTTTTGGTTAAATGATTTTGTATTTTTGGACCAGGTAAGATACTGTCACGTACTGCATGGTTCAGCCTTCTCTATCTGTTTCTCCATAGCACAGAGGCGTGCTCTTAGGAAGCAGAGGCATCTTTTGTTTTATTGACACGAAGTGATTCTGTTGCTGGACATGGCTGTCATGCAGTTCTTCAGATGAACAAATACTTCATGTGGACATATTAACCACTGGCAGCTAAATTATTTCTGCCTTCCAAGGTCTCTGTTCGTCAGATAAAGACTGGAGGATAAGATATCTCAGCACTTTATTTTTTTTTTGATCATCTTTTCTCCTTGTCATATTTCCCTTTATCTCTGAATGCCTGCTCTTTGACTTTTCTCCTCCTGCAGACCCATGAGGGTTAGCTTTGCGAATATTATTTTCTGCTGACAATCAAGTTCTTCCTTGTACAACCAGAGCTGTGTTCAGTTTCTGTTGAATGACCAAGGCTGCGCTCTGCTTTCACTTACAGAAGTGCAGCCCCGCTGAATGCACATAAAGGAGAGCAGCATCTGGCCCTCTGCATCCTGTACTGGTTTTCCCTTGCCTTTGCCAGGAAATTTACTCTCCTTTCCTTAGATAGTGCAGGGCTTTAAATCAATCTCCTTCCTGCCTCTTTGCTCTAACTTGTTCCGCTCAGGTTGCCCCTTTCCTTTGCTGAGGCCAGAAAACAAACACTTCCTGTTGTGTCCTCCTCTCACTCTCCTCCCTGGGATTGCATCTGTGTGGCCTTCTACTCTTGTCACATTCACTCTGAGACACCTCCAGACTTTACTCCTTCAAGACCTTTATTACAACACAAGTCACCTGATGTGCTTGTCATGTCTATTTGGTTTCACAATGAACACTTATTCTCTCTTGGCATGCCAGTAAAGCAAAATCAAGTGGTTTGCTACCATCATGGTGATGGATATTCCAAGGGGACATGGCTAATTTCATCCTCTGGGCTGGAATGAAAAGTTCTGCCTTAGAAATGAGGGGCCAGTTTTAAGCTGGAAATGAAGGGCTGAGTTTAATGGAGATGTGCCAGTTTACACCAGTTGAGCATCCTGCCCTATGTCTCTCAGAGTGCGTGGCACCAGCAGTGCTGGTGCAGAAATGGAACAAAAGCATGGGAATGGAGCCATAGAACACATACATTCTTTCTGTTTTGCTAACCAGCAGACTCTCCCAAGAGTCTTGCACTGGTCCTGGAGACACTGCAATACCAGGTCAATGCATGGGTTGGACAGAGCAAGCTCCTATTGCATCCACTGCTCTAAGTCTGTTTTTTGACTTGATAGCAGGTGGTAAATTACTACAACAGCATGGTAGACGTTTCTCCTCAATCTCTGAGGGTAACTACTTGGTTTACTTAATTGCTCACTTCTTGGATGTGGTTGTTCATTTGGTTAATTAGGATTTCTCTTACAAGTGTCTAGGTTATGTGCACCGGGTGAAAGGAACACGTCACAGTGTATTGCCGAATAATAAGTGGATGTAATAATAACCAGAATGAAGTATCTTGTACCTATATGCTAATTTATTAAGGGCCTTCTGTTGCCAGTGTTTGCCTTGTGCTAATGTTGTCACTTCATGCTACAGAACTCTATCGCATGTTCAGTGACATCCTATGCACTACACGCAGATTAAAAGAACAGTCTGGCTTTGAGTATCATGACTCCTTGCTCCCTGACTGGCTTTTTCTTAGGATTGCTGATTGGTACAAAAGCTTCCCATTCACCGAGTGGGAGTCAGGCTAAGACCTCCTCTGCCCCCTGCCAACATTAAATGTCCATTATTAAGGCATAGAGGAGCCTTTTGGTGTTCAAGAAGCTGCCCTGCTCAAATAGAAGGAAAGAAAGCAAGCAAGGGTTCTGCCCAGTCCATACTTTGCATTTTAAACAAAGGCAGTGAAATGATCAATGTATGGCTGTGCATGCATGGGAATGTAATCTGGCTGTTTTCAAGCCTGCTGATACAATTTTGGGCAAGCTCTCCTTCCTTCTCTGTGGACAGCTGGGGATGGTGCATATTTTCTCTGTCAACTCTAAGATCAATTTCATGTACTTGTTTCAGTTCCTCATTCTCAGTCCTGTTGTCATCCTTGCTCTCACAAGTGTTCATCGCATTGTCTTCCCATCTGATTTACTGAGTCTCTTTATTCTCAGTCCAACTCTACAGCAGTCTGTGTGGCAGGTGCGCTACTGCTGAAATTTGATTTTTGGCTAGCTAGGGCTGGGTGACTAATCACATGTCTTGTTTCTAACAGGGTTGAATTTTACCAGCATTCTGCATTGTGTAATATAATGTTGTCCCCTTTGACCTGAGCAGCTAGTCAAAGTTTGAATCAAATAGCAGGAAACAGCTTCTTTGGCTCACAGCATCAAGAGCGCTTTCAGCCTGCACCTCTGACCCAGAAACCTGTCACCAGGTTTCTTCCAGGGTCAGCCACCACGCTTTCAGCTGCTCCTTTTAGGCTGCCTCTCAGCCATGTCTGTCTTCCGTTTCTTTGTATTCTGCCTCCCTACCATCCCCACAATATTCAGCGAATATTCAGTGTCCTATCATTTCAAATGTCTTCACTCTATTCTATCCAACCCCCTACTTTAAGGGAAATTGGAGGCTGCATGTGTTACACCCTTAATCACAAGAGTCAGGTTTTCAAATAGACCCAGTGATTATTCTGGGGATTCAAACCTGCTGCTTTAGGAGCATCTTGCAGCCAGACACCTCCTCAGTGCCGAGCTATAGGCCAGCCTCCTCTCACAATGGCGACGTATCTGGACATGCCAACCACTGCTGTAGCTCACTCACTGTGCTCCCACCTTGTTCTCAAAGGAGCAGCTTCCGTTTCTCTTTCTGTATAATTTCTATCATCACTAACAAAAATGCATACGCTACTAAAGATTTGAAATTATTACTCACTATGTATAATATAAATCTGTTTGTAAAACATCAATTCTAGGGACCTTGCACGTGCTTAGCCATGCTAAAAATCAGGCAATGTGAAAGTGACAGTTGCACAGCAGGGAATTTCCAACACAATGACTGTGCTCCCTGTTTCAGCTGGGCCTAGCTGATTTGTGAACTTTGTGATCCTGACAATTCTTTGTTGCTAGGGTCACTGGGGCTGTGGAACAGGGGAACTGCATGGAGTGAGGAACTCCCAGGGTTGCAGTTGTAGTATGGGTAGAAAGGATGGTCTTCAGGTTAAGTCATTGGCCTAAGAGGCAGGAGATTTAATTTGGCATTTAATTTCAGGAAGGCGAACTATACAAAAATGAGGGGGTTAGTTAAACGGAAATTAACAGGTAAAATGACTAAAGTGAAATCCCTGCAAGCTGCATGGACACTTTTCAAAGACACCATAATAGAGGCCCAACTTAAATGTATACCCCAAATTAAAAAACAAAGTCAAAGTACTAAGAAAGAGCCACCGTGGCTTAAAAACCATGTAAAAGAAGCAGTGAGAGATAAAAAGGCATCTTTTAAAAAGTGGAAGTCAAATCCTACTGAGGTAACTAGAGAGGAGCATAAACACTGCCAAATTAAGTGTAAAAATGTTATAAGAAAAGCCAAAATGGAATTTGAAGAACCACTAGCCAGAAACTCAGAAGGTAATAATAAAATGTTATTTAAATATGTCAGAAGCAGGAAGCTTGCTAAACAACCAGTGGGGCCCCTGGATGGTAGAGATACAATAGGAGCACTTAAAGACGATAAAGTCATTGCAGAGAAATTAAATGAATTTTTTGCTTCGGTCTTCACCGCTGAGGACGTTAGGGAGATTCCCAAACCTGAGCCATCTTTTGTAGGTGACAAATGAGAGGAATTGTCACAGATTGAAGAATCACTAGAGGAATTTTTGGAACTAATTGATAAACTTAACTGTAACAAGTCACCGGGACCAGATGGCATTCACCCAAGAGTTCTGAAAGAACTCAAATGTGAAATTGCGAAACTATTAACTAGGGTTTGTAACCTGTCCTTTAAATCGGCCTCTGTACCCAGTGACTGGAAGATAGCTAATGTAACGCCAATATTTAAAAAGGGCTCTAGAGGTGATCCTGGCAATTACAGACCGGTAAGTCTAACGTCCGTACCGGGCAAATTAGTTGAAACGATAGTAAAGAATAAAATTGTCAGGCACATAGAAGAAAATAAATTGTTGGGCAAAAGTCAGCATGGTTTCTGTAAAGGGAAATCCTGTCTTACTAATCTATTAGAGTTCTTTGAAGGGGTCAACATGTGGACAAGGGAGATCCATGGACGTAGTGTACTTAGATTTCCGGAAGCCTTTGACAATGTCCCTCACCAAAGGCTCTTACGTAAATTAAGTTGCCATGAGATAAGAGGGAAGATCCTTTCATGGATTGAGAACTGGTTAAAAGACAGGGAACAAAGGGTAGGAATAAATGGTAAATTTTCAGAATGGAGAGGGGTAACTAGTGGTGTTCCCCAAGGGTCAGTCCTAGGACCAATCCTATTCAACTTATTCATCAGTGATTTGGAGAAAGGGGTAAACAGTGAGGTGGCCAAGGTTGCAGATGATACTAAACTGCTCAAAATAGTTAAGACCCAATCAGACTGTGAAGAACTTCAAAAAGATCTCACGAAACTAAATGATTGGGCAACAAAATGACAAATGAAATTTAATGTGGATAAATGTAAAGTAATGCACTTTGGAAAAAATAACCCCAATTATACGTACAATATGATGGGGGCTAATTTAGCTAGAATTAATCAGGAAAAAGATCTTGGAGTCATCGTGGATAGTTCTCTGAAGATGTCCATGCAGTGTGCAGTGGCAGTCAAAAAAGCAGACGGGATGTTAGGAATCATTAAAAAAGGGATAGAGAATAAGACGGAGAGTATCTTATTGCCCTTATACAAATCCATGGTGCACCCACATCTTGAATACTGTGTACAAATGTGGTCTCCTCATCTCAAAAAGGATATACCAGCATTAGAAAAGGTTCAGAGAAGGGCAACTAAAATGATTAGGGGATTGGAACGGGTCCCATATGAAGAGAGATTAAAGAGGCTAGGACTGTTTAGCTTGGAAAAGAGGAGACTAAGTGGGGGATGTGATAGAGGTATATAAAATTATGAGTGGCGTGGAGAAAGTGAATAAGGAAAGGTTATTTACTTGTTCCCATAATAGAAGAACTAGGGGCCACCCGTTGAAATTAGTGGGCAGCAGGTTTAAAACAAATAAAAGGAAGTTCTTCTTCACACAGCACACAGTCAACCTGTGGAACTCCTTGCCTGAGGAGGCTGTGAAGGCTAGGACTATAACAGGGTTTAAAAGAGAACTGGATAAATTCATGGAGGTTAAGTCCATTAATGGCTATTAGCCAGGCGGGTAAGGAATGGTGTCCCTAGCCTCTGTTTGTCAGAGACGGGTGATGGATGGCAGGAGAGAGATCACTTAATCTTTACCTGTTAGGTTCACTCACTCTGGGGCACCTGGCGTTGGCCACTGTCGGTAGACAGGATACTGGGCTAGATGGACCTTTGGTCTGACCCAGTACGGCCTTTCTTATGTTCTCATGAGATCTGGAGTCAATTCTTGATTATGCCATGGACTTCCTGTGTGACTTGGACATGTCACTGCATCTCTTTGTGCTTCAGTTCCCCACGTGTAAAATGGGAATTATAATATCACTACTTATATCTGACATATCTGTTTAGATCACATATTCCCTGGAGCAGGGACTGTCTTTGACCATGTGTGTGTGTGTGTGTACAGTGCCTAGCACAATGGGGCCTTCATTTTGGTTGAGCGTCTACGCCAGGAGTGGGCAAACTACGGCTCACGGGCTACATCTGGCCCACGGGCCCCTCCTGCCTGGCCCCTGAACTCCTGGCTGGGGAGGCTCCCTATTGTCCCTCCCCCGCTGTCTTCCCTCCCCCCGCAGCCTCAGTGCACTGTGGGCAGCGATCTGGTCCATAGCTCCTGCTGGCAGCTTTGGCAGTGCTCCGTGCGGCAGCATATCTAGCTCCTGTGGGCCACATGGAGCCAGACACATTGCGTGGTGTGGTAAGCAGCCTGGGAGTTGGATAAGAAACAGGGAGCAGGGGGCAATTGGATGTGGCAGAGGTTCTGGGGTGGTGGTCAAGGGATGGGAACGGGGAGGGTTGTGTAAGGTGTGGGAGTCCCAGGGATCTCTCAGGGGGCAGGTGTGTGTGGATAGCAGACAGGGAGCAGGGTGGACAGGTAGGGAGTGGGGTCCTGGGAGGGCAGTTAGGATGGGAGGTCTCGGGAGGGGGCGGTCAGGGGACAAAGAATAGGGAGTGGAGTTGTGGGGGGTGGCTAGGTGTGTGGGGTCTATGGAGGGGGTGGTCAAGGACAAGGAGCAAGGAGGAGTTGGGGGTACTGAAGGGGGCAGTCAGGGGGTGGGAAGTGGGTGGGGGTCAGATAGGGGGCAGGGCCAGGCTGTTTGGGGAGGCACAGCCTTACCTACCCGGCCCTCCGCACAATTTTGGAACTCTGATGTGGCCCTTGGGCCAAAAAGTTTGCTCACCCCTGGTCTATGCATTGTTTATTTGTCTTAGTAGTAATAGTAGAAGCAGTAGCATCAATAGAAACAGGGTGAGCTGTTGAGCCAGGACCTGCTGGTTCTTCTTCAAGGCCTGCTGGTCATCTTCCTTCAACCTTAATCCCTGGTTTTTACATCCTGTTCAGGCTCAGTCACTGAGGGGACCAGTGAGCAGACAAGTGCCCCCATGTAGACTTCCAATAAACCAGGAGAGTCCTCCCTGTTGTCTCCTTTCCTCCCTTGAGTGCTGCTTGGCTACACTCTTGCCTATAGGGATGTTCTTCTTTATCTGTTTCAGAAAAAGGAAGGTGCGACCAGGGCTAGCCTGGCACTCAGGAAATCTGGGTTCAGTTCCCTGCCCTGCCCCAGACTCCTATGTGACCCTAGCCAAAAAAATGTGTTGTTGGTTTGGGCTGACATTTTTCCAATATTTGAATTTCCATCAAAACCAAAAATTTCGCCAAGGAAGCAAACCCCATGTTGTCAGTCAGCTCCACAAAAAAGTTTGGATTCATGTTCTGGGATGATGGCGTGAGCCAAACGCTGTCACTGGGAGGGAGAACGGATGCTGCACATTCATTTTAAAATCCAAGTTGATGTCCATGGAAAATGTTTGGTGTGATTTGCCCAGCTTGGCTTCGCTTACCAAAGTTCCCAGCATAACCGTTGCAAGTAAAAGGTTCAGTAGGGATCCTCGGAGGCTGTGAATGGAAAGTTTTAATGTTTTGCCCCCTCTCAGCTTACACAAAGAATATTGTCATTAGAAATCAGGGCTGATGACTGTTAGCAGAGGAGATTAAACAGAAAGAGAAGCAAGCACCTTTCACTTGCAAGGAGTTTACATTCCCATGATGGCAAGAGATCATTAACATGAGAGCAGCAACATTACAGCTTCCGAATGGCAGAGAAAACAGACAGCTGGTAAATGAGGCAGTAGGTGGGAGAAGCAGCAGCTTTTAGGAGCTAGTTTGAGAAGGTTATTGCACAAGAATGTAAGAATAGCTGTACTGGGTCAGACCAAAGGTCCATTCAGCCCAGCATCCTGTCTACCGACAGTGGGCAATGCCAGGTGCCCCACAGTGAGTGAACCTAACAGGTAATGATCAAGTGATCTCTCTCCTGCCATCCATCATCACCCGCTACTTCATTTGCAGACCCAAAGAATAGACAGGAACATGCCATTAGCATGCTTGTGTATGAAACTCAACCAAGGGTTGATACTAACCTACCTGCCTGCAAAGTGGCCATCAGTTTCCTCCCTGCTGGGATCCCAGAGGAACTGGAGCTGGCTGGGAAGCACAGCTGGGAGATAAGGAATGTGCTGAATAGCCTACATGGGTTCCACCAGTTAGACTCCTGAGGAGTCTCTCCCTTGTTGAAACCCTCAGGGAGGGCAGATGGAGGTGCAGTCACTCAATGAATCTCAGAGGGTGCAGCTGGCCAGACTGGTGCAAAGAGATGCAATTTGAATGTTCTTGTATCTGGGGGGTTATTCTAGTCTTAAGTTTGTCTATACTGCGGCTGGGAGTGTAGCTAGTGCCCTAAAACGAAGTGTGGCTGTTGCAGCATGGTCAGTGACATGGTCTAGCCAGCTGTGTACAAGCCAACCAACCCCTGGAAGCCAGCACCCACACTGCACCATTCACACTACAGTTTTTAGCATGCTAGCAACGCAGTAACTTTAGTGTAGCAACTCAGCGTATGACCTACGATGCTGGCTTTAGACCAGAACATGCTTTCTTGCCCACGGCTTGTCTCTCTTATTATGGAAATATAAGGGGGAAAAACTTCACTGGGCTTTATTCAAACATGACTGTCACTGCAAGACCACCCAAACTGGGTGCAAAACTAATTCAGCATTAGCTCCAGCCCTGCAAATGAAAGGGAAAGCTCTCATGTAATCTATTTGGAAACCAGTTGTTACAGATTTATAAATAAATGTGTAGATACACTTGCTTTTGATAACAATGGTGATGTAATCACACAGTGTGTTGCTAGAGGATGCTTTTGGGTCACCGTGTGCAAGTGTCACAAATCCCCTAGGTATGACTTGAACACAGATTAGATTTTGTGAGTGGAATTTTCAAAAGCATTCAGCATTGGCCTAATTCTCCTCTCATTAAGGTGAATGGTAAAACTCCTGTTGATGTTAATGGGAGCAGAGTTAAACCAGCATTGAGTGCTTTTGAACAAACCACCCTCTATTGAGTGAAACTGGCATATTCTAAAATGCCGTTCATTGAGGGAGCCTGAATCAAGTGCTCAGTTATCACAATAATGAGTGAAGGATAGAGGGATAGATTTAAAATGCACATATGACACCTCAAAAGCAAGCAAAGGGTATTCACGAGAAAGAACCATGAAAAAAGTTCTATTGGAAAGTACTAACAGAAAACATTGCAACGTTATGGTGGTGGTGTGTTATTCCATGATAAGGTGCTACTGGTACAATGGGAAACTACAGGTTACACTAAATTAAGATTGGCTGCAAATAAGGCATAAATGCATAACTTTGAAAAATGCTGCTTAATTTCAGTGAATTTCCCAAGACTTTGAGAAGTTCAGATCTTCGTCAAATTTCAGACTTTTGTGTCTCTGCAGGTAAAGCTCAGGGTTTCTCTTTTGGCTTGTTCGTTAATAAATTCCAGAGGCCCTTAAAGCTTGCAAAATGTGTTGGGAATAGTCAGTCTTTTTTCTGCAATATTCTCCAAAACTTTTTATGTCTGTATGCATTTATAATTTCATTCAAATGCATTATAGACTCTTACATTGCTTATGCTGAAAATCTTGCCTCTCTTTGCACTGTTTGCCTTGCCAGAAAGATTAAGTTCACAGTTATTTGTTGCTCAGTATTCACTCAGCTCCTAATAAATGCATGTTAAAAAAAAGCACAGCCTAAAAAACAGTCCAAAAAACAGTTGCTGCGAGAACAGAAATTGAAGTTCTAGCTCTCAGTGATGAAACTCAGAACTTCAAAGCGGTTCATAAATATTCCATGGGTGGATTCCTGAAAGGTCACGGGTTGCAGCAAAAGAAACTAGTCTGGACCCAAGCTACAACTAAAATGATGGATGGAGTAGGTAATTCTAAAAATGTTTAAAATGGAATCAGCTAATAGGAGATCAGTGCAAAATGTTCAAATTTGGCTGCAACTTCATAGTTCGTTGCCTAGGTAAACGTAGACTGATTTTTCAATGGCACTGAACATCCTCGCCTTCTACTGAAGTCACTGGGACCTGTATGCACTAAGCACCACTGAAAATCAGACTTTTTTACTTAGGAACTTGAAGATGGCATTAGGTGCCTTACATTAAACATACAGGAGAGGGTCTGTGAAGAACTTCAGAATTAAGAGAAATATTTGTATAAATACACGTGTCTGTAAAATAAGCCACTGCTACCTAAAGAAAACACTTCTCCGTACTTCTGAAGAGAATATCTGCTCTATATCTTTTAAAAAGTTAGATAAAATTCCATGTGCAAACTATGGCCCCAGTTCAGCAAAGGACTTACTCCAATGCTTAATTTTTAACTTTAAGCAAGAGTAATCCCACTGACTTTCATGGGACTTAAGTGAGGTTTTACGTCAAGCACATGCTTAAAGGTTTGGCTGAATAAGTGCCTATAAGCATTACAGACTTAGCAGACCAGAAGAGCATGCTACCAGTTTGTCATTTTTATTTCTTTTTCCTTTACGATAGTCAAGGTTATGGGTCACTTTTTTTGTACAGCCCTCTATTAGTCACCCTCTAGCTTTGGCTTGGGAAATAAGCTGGCCTTGAATTTAGTCTGTATTATTTGATTAACTCACGTTTGCTCATCACCACGTCTCTTCCTTATTAATGTGATCAAAAAAGGGTCTCCAGGCACTTGCATAACATTCAGAATTATCTCAACCTTTTATACTGAATAAAGATCTATCATATGAATGAAGCCATGGCTACCAATGTGCTAATCAACAGCTTAGTGCTGAAAATAGTACTGGCACAAGGCGAGAAAGGCAGAGTCTGCTTCAGTCCAAGGACAGAGAGTGAAATCCTGACTCCACTGAAGTCAGTGGGAGTTTTGCCATTGATTTCACCCAGAGTGTCTGATTGTCCTAATCAGAGAAGTACAAGCTTCCTTGGCCTCAGAAAACACAAGGTCAGGTAAGGGGAATAAAATAACCACTGTTGTCTTGTTTGTAGAAGGGCAGCCTGCAAACAGGTTTTGGGGTTGTTTTTTTTTGAAACCTGACACAAAAGGCCAAATTCTACCCTGTACAATGTATGTGCAGCTTCCATTGACATCAATGGGAGACACCTGCATAGACTTGCAAATGAAATAACACGATGAGAGACCACTTTTGGATTGAGGGAGCACTCTTATTTTTTAAAGAGATTTTTAGGCTTTGGGTGTTTGTTTGTTTTTAGTTTAATAGTAATAGAAGTAAACCCAATTTAGCTTACTTCGCTAGTTACATGCATGAAATACTAATTATTGATTACCTCAGTCCTTCCAAGCAACCTCACCTCACCCATCAAAGGCTTTTGAGATATTTCTGAAGAGGTTTGTGCTTCTTCCACTTCATTGAACTGGACTGAGCTCAAAAGGAAGTAGCAGAAGAAGTTCAAGCTATTAAATCTATGGTTTCTAGAAGGTCTCTAAGTCCAGAAAGAAATCCCCAGAGTTCTATGAAATATTTCATCACCTACTTAGCCATATATTGCTGTCTGCAATTCAAGAAATGTTTAAAAACTAGATGCCTCCACAGGGATGGGAGATTTGCCCTTAATACAGTTGGTACAATGCCATCTACCTGAGGTGGCTTGCATATAGCTGCTGCCTCAGCTTCCCCTCACCCAGTGTTCCTCCACTGTAACAACGATTTTTTTAAACTTATCTACTCCATCCCTCTTTCTTGGATGATATGTTACTGACTCTTTCAGTTCTGCTGGAATCTATTCCTAGTCAGAACTGGTTACAAATTTTATCAGAAAGTAAATGTCTCTCTCCAGATGTCTGACTCTCTGATCTCCTGATTCTTCCAGCGCTTAACAGTTCCCTTGGAATAACCAAACAGATTACGTATTTAGATGTGATCAGGTTAGAGGATCATAATGGTTTCTTTTGGCCTTAAAATCAACGAATAACATTCCAGTGTGGTTCTAACTCTGAAAAATGATGATGAATGATTGATACTGAGCCAGAGTGATCATAATGACCTACACTTCAATCTTTCTGGTCACTCAGTAACAGACATAAAAGTGGCAATTCTTCTTTTTAAAAAAACGTCAAAAACAGACTCCAATGACTGTTGAACTGGAATTAATTTGCAAATGTGATACCATTAAATTAGGCTTCAATAAAGACTGTGAGTGGCTGGATCATTACAGAAATGGATTCTTCCATGTTTGCAATCTATTTCCCCATATTAACTATCCCCCTACTGTTACTCACACCTTCTTGTCAACTGTTTGAAATGGGCCATCCTGATTATCACTACAAAAGTTTTTTTTTCCTCCTCCTGATAACACCTTCACTGCATCTGATGAAGTGGATTCTAGCCGACAAAAGCTTATGCCCAAATAAATTGGTTAGTCTCTAAGGTGCCACAGGTACTCCTCGTTCTTTTTGTAAAAGTGATATTCGACATGTGACCACTAGTCAGGATTGTTACTGAGTCTGAGCAGCCATGTCTGCATAAACACAGGACTTGGAGACTATCTCACTTCCCCCACAGCCATGTCGCAGTATGCACATCTGCAGTCTCATTCACAGAGGAACTTCAGAGCTGTCTCTTAGAAACTTGAAGGAGGACATCAAATTAGTTAGCCTAATTTGATGTCCTCCTTCAAGTTTCTAAGAGACAGCTCTGAAGTTCATAGAACTCTGAAGTTCATAGAACTCTGGGGATTTCTTTCTGGACTTAGAGACCTTCCAGAAACCATAGATTGGTTTCTAGTATGTGATCTGGTTGATGGGTGTACGTTTTCAGCCAGACATCTCTATGCATACTCAGCTAGAATCTGGCTGTCATATTCTGCGCTGCCTGCATATTAACTCCTGAAATTTCTTGCATTTCAGCTTAAAGGTTTCTGTTAGTATCATTTATCAATATGTGAGTTTCCATAATAAGCACAGAATTTCCTCGTACATGTTATTTCAGGCAAGAGGATGCTCAGCAAGAACCGCTATACATTTCTTAACACTCTTGAAAGGCAGCAGTAGTATAAATATTTTTGCAGGGAAGAAAAAAATGGGGAAAGTTGCAGAAAATTGTGGCAGTGTTATAGAGAAATAGCAGCAAAACTGTATAGTCTTAAGCTGTTGAGAAGTAAAACTGATTCTGTTCTGAATCACAGATCCTGCCTTTAATCCATTTTTGTCTCATTACCCTGACTGTGCAGAAGATGAAAACAATTTTGAATTGCAAAGTGCCTCCCCGTATTCTCCAATTTAAAGGGCAGTGGACTTTAAGTGGCAACTCTTTCATCTTTCCACCTTATTGGATGTTGAATTCAGGCACGCATTCCTGCCCTACTTCTGGTACGACTAGACTCTTCAGTCCATTTAGGAAAGAGCAGCTCGCTGTGTTGATGTGCTTGAAGGAGACTAGACTGAATGATTTGTTCTTTCCAAAGAAAGAGAGAATAGTCAGGCTAGGGAAGCTTTTCCATTCTGTCACTTTCTATCATTCAAACCTAACAAAGAAGCTCCATCAGTGCGGCTTTGCTGTTGTGCTTTATTATGCATTGACAGTCCAGCTGTGTATACAGTACTCTACTGCTTTATTAAAACAATACTGTCCTGTACTTTAACACTTGCGTTGGCTGACCCAGCCATGTATTGAATTTGGACAGCCTTTCTCATGGTTTATTAGGTTTTTAGGGTTCGCTAACCTTTTGAATTGTAGTCCAGATGAAACCCTCCCCCACAGCATCAGGAGGGAGAAAAGCAGTGCCATTTGGCTATGTGCATGTTGTAGGCAAAAGCCACTAGTGCGGCCCTTATGGTTCATACCTTATTATAAGAATGGCAAGTAACGCTCTTGGCAAGTAATGTTCAAAAATGCTGCCTAATTTGGTACTTATGTTGTATGAGTCAGTTCAAGATGAGGCCAAACAAGGTGCCCATTTCCATCCAGTACACAATGGGGCAGTCTCCCATATAGGGTTCTCAACACAAGCTCATCCTTCAGTGTGCAGCGACTTAAACGCACACTTCTGGAGCACCCACTTCACCTGGGTCTTAAAGGTTTCTGTTAGTATCATTTATCAATATGTGAGTTTCCATAATAAGCACAGAATTTCGCATCTGTTGACTTATTTTTATAACAGAATATCTTCTGTGGCATAGTAACCAAACTCTAGGGAAAACATACAAACCAGCAGTAAGTAGAGTGTGTGTATGCCAAGGGGAATCCATAATTGTTTGTCAAGGTCCAATTTTTTGTCAAGGTCCAGACTCCAGAGAAAATAAGAATATAATAATAACAACAATAATTAATAATGATATACAGAAATTTCAGGATCCATTCAAAAGTATCTGGCAGTTTGTATTTGCTCCGTATCTGCCCATTGACTATTCCTGGTATGTGCTGTTGGCATTTTTATCTTGGTTTGGTTCTGATTTAATGTTGCAGCCTAGATCTTTAGGTGCTGGGACACATTTTATTCTGATTTGCATCCTGTGCCAATTCCACTGAAAACAGAGCTTAATTTTAACTCGGTCATAAATTTATGGGAATTTGCCTAGGTAAAGAAGACCAAATTCTCCAACCCTTATCAAACAAAATTCCCCATTATAGCCATTATAGTTTTGTGTCATTAAAGACTGCAGAGTTGTCCTTGACTAATTATTATTCATTATTTATATTGAGACCAGTCAGGGACCACGATTCCTTTGTGATGGGCGCTGTACAAACACAGAACAAAACGACAGTCTCTTCCCCAAAGAACTGACCTCAGATTTAACTCTATGGGATGACTTGCATCATTAAGAACTGGGGGAATCCATCCTCTTGTTAAGTGGTTGTGCCTCCACAGAACTTGGTTCATTTCCTCCAGGTACTCTCGATTAGTGTATCTCTGCCATGTTTTAATTCTAGGTCTGCAGTCGTCTAACGTCCCATAACTTCTCATTTCCCTTCTTCACCAGGGCAGGCTCTACCTTTTTTTGCCACCCCAAGCAGTGAAGGAAAATCTCTCAGGGTGGCAGTCAGGTGGCTTAGGTGGCATGCCTGTGGCAGGTCCACCGCAGGCATGCCACCAAAGTCGTGGGTCCAGCAGACCTGCCGCAAATGTGCTGATGAAGTTGCGGGTCCAGCAGGCATGCCGCCGAAGCCGCTTGACTGCTGCCCTGAGAGCACAAGCAATGCCACCCCATCCCGTTGGCTGCCTCAGGCAAGTGCTTGCTAAGCTGGTGCCTGGAGCCGGCCCTGTTTTTTGCTTGGAGGTGAGTGAGTTGGAAATGTGTTTAGACAGATCTCCTGTATGGTGTAGTACACTAGGACTTTGGCAACGGAGGGTTTGGTGAGAAGTGCTAAGTAATAGAATAACACATCCTACATTCTTTACTGGATAAGTAACTAGAAAAATGTCCATGCTGTAAGATTTGTATAGTTTTCTAAGTAGTTGATAAGGACTAGAGGTTTTTGTTGTTATTAAGGACAAGTAGAGTGACTTTGAATCCTGTAGAATCCCTCTACAGTCTCTAGGTTATATTCTTTCCCTCCCCACAGGTGTGAATTCTTTTGACTTTAGTGGTTTTACACTAGGAACTGAATTTAGCCTACTCAAATTGCAGAGAATGTAAGTTAGCACTCAATTTGGTTAAATATATTTTATTCTTTTATAGTGAAATTCACCCCATGCAGTGATCTAGGCTCTGTTCCCACGTAAGTCCCATGTAGACCCTAAAAATAAAGTTTAAAGAGTGCATAATATTTGTGGTAACGTGTAAAGGGTTTAATTTCACCCTATATGAAAACAAGAATCAGGTGTCAGTGTGTTGCAAACACTCATCTGTGCTCAGCGAGATGAGTCTGTTGGAGCTCACATTTAAGGAACTTAGTGCTTTAACTGAAGCTCTAAAAGCCTGTGAGTTTTACTTTGGCGATTCCTGGATCAATCCCCAGTCATGACCAATGTTCCCTCTAATTTTTGACAAGCAGTGTGTGCAAAAAATTTCTGTGCAAATTTTTGTGCGCAGGGTTTAGGATCTGTGTGTGCACACACATGCGCAGCTTATAGGGAACAGTGGTCATGACCTAGATGGCGGTTGTGACAAATATAAATTATGAATGGAAATTGTGCTTTGAATTGCACTCTAGTAAAGCTGGTTTGCACTGGCGTAAATTAGAGCAGACTTTGGCCTAGGATTTATTTCACAACTAGTTTTAAAGAAGGAATTATAATTGTGTATTCTGATGTAAGCAGTGTCAGGAATGAGATATATTCTGACATCTGGTGGCGAACTATGGGAATCGCAGTGAGCCGTGCAAAATAAGTCTGGGGCTGATCAATTTGCATGGA
>ML677392.1:283197-316737 GCA_007922305.1 Dermatemys mawii | reverse complement strand
GGGGGGTGGGGCCTCAGAGAAGAGGTAGAGGCGCGGCAAGGGTGTTCGATTTTGTGCAGTTAGAAAGTTGGCTACCCTATTGACTGAATAGGTAAAAGCATTCTCTCGTACTTCAAGTTTATCAGCCAACTAATTACTAAAGGGACAAATTTTCAAACACATTAGGCCCACTTGCAGAAACACAATTGCACTCTGATTTCTGAGGGGGGAGGGATTGTACTCTGATTTCTGATGGGGGAGGGACAGCTCAGTAGTGGGGAGGGATAGCTCAGTGATTTGAGCATTGGCCTGTTAAACCCAGGGTTGTGAGTTCAATCCCTGAAGGGGCCATTTAGGGATCTGGGGCAAAAAATCTATCAGGGGACAGTACTTGGTTCTGCTAGTGTAGGCAGGGGACTGGACTCAATGACCTTTCTAGCTCTATATTATTATTATTATTTTCCCCTCTCCCAGTCTCCTGGAGCTCCCAGTGTCTGTGTCTTTCTGTTTTTTGTTTGTTTGTTTTTCCCTTCTGTTTGTTTTTAGATTGCTTGGACAGGGACTTTGCCTATTCCATGTTGTATAATGGCAAACTTACGTTTGCACTTACAATTCCCATGTTATTGCATTTGCAAATAGGTTAGCTTCTCATGCGAATAGCCACTTAGGCTATTAAGAATGGGATTTTCAAAAGCATCTGAATGACCATTTGATGTTGTAAATACCTGATTTGTTCTCGTCCTCCCAGTAATGAGGGTGAGCTGTTTGGGAACACAAGGCACCAGGAATGTGTGTTTCCAGGCTTCAGAACAATCACACACCATGCCCGTTTGGCACCCAGTTGTAAAAAGAGCTGTACGTTTGATAGAGTTCCCTCACAGGCCTTGTCTACATTTATGGCAGCATGTAGAATACAGGCACTACATGTGCAGCTACTTGCATCTGGATACTCATATGGTACAGACATAATCAATAAAGCACATATTCATGTGCCTCATTACTGAGTCTCTATGCTTCAGTTTAAGAAGTTCCCAGAAAGCTGGACACAGCAATGCTCGGATTCATAAGACTTCTGATTCCTCAATGCCTTCTAGTGTTTGCCTAAGGAAACTGGACTTTGGCTAAGTATTGTACAATGCAGATTATTCATAATGAATTCTGAGCAGCACACCATAACATAATCGTTCAATGTGATCAAGTGGAATCCTCTCTGTTTATTTCATCTACGTTCCAAACCTCATCATTTCATTACATTTTCCCACATGCCAAATAAAATGTAATGTGTTATTTAAATATTATGCTTGCAATTTATTGGATGAAATGTACAAAAACAATTGCAGATGAGATACGGTTGTTGTTATAGACCTGTTATTTGGACAGACTGGGTGGAGAAAACACATGGTCTGTTGTTAGTGTTGGGTACATTTTAGATTAAGAAAATATGTTGCAAGGAAGAGGTTGTTTGTGCAGTCATTATCAGGGATGAGAAACAGAACTGCAGTGCACAGATAAAGAGTAACAGAATAGCCTGTCATCAAGCCACTATTGGTTAAGAATGCACCGGGGCAGAATGCAATGTCATTTTTGTATAGTGAGCATGGAGGGATTTCATGAAAATGAGAGAATTGGTTTTTGAAATATACAGAATTGCTGCTATTAAATATTAACCTGAACACTGTGTAATTGGGATGCACTTTGTTATAAGAAGTGTTGTCTAGCTTAAAAGCAGAAATAATTTGCCAAGGTTAGGCTAAGTTTATCTCCGCTGATTGTAGAATAACCATTCGAGAGAGTAGAGAATGTCCTTGACTGGTGGCACACTTTGCTGCCTGGCTAATTTTGACTTAATTTGATAGAAAACACCCACAGAATAACTTTGTTCCACAGTACATGAAATCACTCACTCGATTCTTCTTGTTGTTCTAATAAGGAGGCAGGTGAAGTGGAGAGAGGATATAAATCTTAAGTGGGTGGAAGATTATTAAGATGATTTTTATAAATCACTTAAGGCACAATTTTGGCACCCCTTAATCATGTTTGCTACTACCTTACTCAATGAATATTCCTGCTGACTTCAAAAGGACATTGCATGGTGCCCAGTACTACTCAGTGAAAGTTAGGGTATCTCAATATGGCCTGTGTTTATGGAAATTTACACACACTTCATGTAAACAGGGAAAGTCACGTTCCTTGCCCTGGAGTGATAATTTAGATTATAATCTAAGACCACAAAGATAGGATAAAGACTCAAGAGAACAGTTTAGGCAAGGGAGGCTTGTGGGCACTGTTTATGGTTAGAAAAGATTGCTAGAAGCAAGTAGGTTCTGAGGAAGGAATGCTTGGTGTATGAAAATATGGTCATTGTTCAAATGTAGGGGCAGATTAATAGACTTTAAGGCTAGAAGGAACCACTATGACCCTGTGAGCCTCGTGTGTAACACAGGGATGGAATTTTACCTAATCCAGGAACCATGATGTGATTGGAATAACAGAGACTTGATGGGTAACTCACATGACTGGAACACTGTCATGGATGGGTACAAGATGTTTAGAAAGGACAGGCAGGGGAGGAAAGGTAAGGGTATGTATATAAGGAAGGGAGGAGATATGTATGAGAGGAAAGGCACTGTATATAAGGGAGCATTATGACTGTTCAGAGCTCCAATATGAAACTGGAGAAAAGCCTATTGAGAATCTTTGGGTTAAGTTTAGAAGCGAAAGCAACAAGAGTGATATCGTGGTGGGCATCCGCTATAGACCACCAGACCAGGAGGAGGAGGTAGACTGCCAGACCAGGAGGAGGTGCTATAGACCACCAGACCAGGAGGAGGAGGTAGATGAGGATTTCTTCAGACAATTAACTGGTTTCCAGAACACTGGCCCTGGTTCTCGTGGTGGACTTCAATCACCCTGACATCTGCTGGGAGAACAATACAGCGGTGCACAGATAATCCAGGAAGTTTTTGGAGAGGGTTGGGGACAACTTCCTGGTGTAAGTACTGGAGGAACCAACTAGGGGCCATGCTCCTCTTAACCTGCTGCTCACAAAACGGGAAGAATTAGTAGGGGAAGCAAAAGTGGATGGGAACCTGGGAGGCAGTGACCATGAGATGGTCGTGTTCAGAATCCTGATGAAAGGAAGGAAGGAGAACAGCAGAGTATGGATCCTGGACTTCAAAAAAAGCAAACTGACTCCCTCAGGGCATTGTTGGGCAGGATCCCCTGGGAAGCTAATATGAGGAGGGAAAGAGCCCAGGAGAGCTGACTGTTTTTTAAAGAAACCTTATTGAGGGTGCAGGAACAAACCATCCCAGTGTGCAGAAAGAATAGCAAATACAGCAGGTGACTAGTTTGGCTTAACAGAGAAATCTTCGGTGACCTTAAACACAAAAAGGAAGCTTACAAGAAGCGGAAACTTGGACAGATGACTAGGGAAGAGTATAAATATATTGCTCAATCATGCATGGGGTGTAACAGGAAAGCCAAAGCACAATTGGAGTTGCAGCTAGCAAGGGATGTGAAGGGTAACAAGAAGGGTTTCTATAGGTATGTTAGCAACAAGAAGGTGATCAGGGAAAGTGTGGGATCCTTACTGAATGGGGAAGGAAACAGTGACAAATGATGTGGAAAAACCTGAAGTACCCAATTCTTTCTTTGCCTCGGTCTTCACAGACAAGATCAGCTCCCAGAATGCTGCACTGGGCAGTATGGTATGAGGAGGTGAGCAGCCCCCAAGTGGTGAAATAACAGATTAAAGACTATTTAGAAAAGCTGGACGTGCACAAGTCCATGGGACTGGATCTGATATATCCGAGGATGCTGAAGGTGTTGGCTGATGTGATTACAAAGTCATTGGCCATTATCTCTGAAAACTTGTGGCAAATGGGAGAGATCCCGTACGACTGGAAAAAGGCAAATATAGTGCCCATCTTTAAAAAAGGGATGGAGGAGAATCCAGGGAACTACAGACAGATAAGCCCCACCTCAGTCCTTGGAAAAATCATGGAGCAGGTCCTCAGGGAATCCATTTTGAAGGACTTGAAGGAGAGACAGGTGATCAGGAACAGTCGACATGGATTCACCAACGGCAAGTCATGCCTGATCAACCTGATTGCCTTCTATGATGAGATAACTGGCTCTGTGGATGTGGGGAAAGTGGTGGATGTGAAATACGTTGACTTTAGCAAACCTTTTGATACAGTCTCCCAAAGTATTCCTGCCAGCAAGTTAAAAAAGTATGGCTTCGATGAATGGACTGTAAGGTAGATAGAAAGCTGGCTAGATTGTCGGGTTCAATGGCTCAACATCTAGTTGGCAGTGATATCAAGTGGAGTGTCCCAAAGGTCAGTCTTGGGGCTGGTTTTGTTCAAAATTTTCATTAATGATCTGGATGATGAGATGGATTGCACTCTCAGCAAGTTCATGCATGACACTAAGCTGTGGGGAGAGTAGATAAGCTGGAGGGTAGGGATAGAGTAGCGGTCTTCAAAGTTTTTCCTCCGCGGCCCCTTTCACAGAGGAAAAACTCACACGGCCCGTAGGGGTATGTCCGCCTAAATCCCGCTGCAGAAAGCGGAAGCTTCCGCTTTCCGCGGCGGCATTTTGGCGGGACAAAAATAGACCACCTGGGAGTTCAGCGGGATCGGCGGTGGCGCACCCCTGGGGGTGGTCTCGTGCACCCCACTTTGAAGACAACTCGGATAGAATACAGAGTGACCTGGACAAATTGAGGATTGGGCCAAAGGAAATCTGATAAGGTTCAACAAGGACAAGTGCAGAGTCCTGCACTTAGAATAGAAGAATCCCATGCACTGCTATAGGCTGGGGATGGACTGGATAACCAGCAGTTCTGCATAAAAGTATCTGAGAATTACAGTGGAATAGAAGCTGGATATGAGTCAACAGTGTATTCTTGTTGCGAAGAAGGCTAATGGCATATTGGACTGCATTAGTGGGAGCATTGCCAGCAGGTCAAGGGAAGTGATTATTCCCATCTATTCGGCACTGGTGGCCACGTCTGGAGTACTGCATCCAGTTTTGGGCCCCCCACTACAGAAAAGATATGGACAAATTGGAGAGAGTCCAGCAGAGGGCAATGAAAATGATTAGGGGGCTGGGGCACATGACTTATGATGAGAGGCTGAAGGAGCGTGGCTTATTTAGTCTGCAAAGAGTGAGGGGGATTTGATAGCAGCCTTCATCTACCGGAAGGAGAGTTCCAAAGAGGATGGATCTCAGCTGTTCTCAGTGGTGGCAGATGGCAGAACAAGCAACAAAGGTCTCAAGTTGCAGTAGGGGAGGTCTAGGTTGGAAAAAACTATTTCACTAGGAGGGTGATAAAGTACTAGAATGGTTTACCTCGGGAGGCGGTGGAATCTCCATACTTTGAGGTTTTTTTAAGGCTTGGCTTGACAAAGCCCTGGCTGGGATGATTTAGTTGGGGTTGGTCCTGCCTTGAACAGGGGTTGGTTAGACTAGATGACCTCCTACGGTTTCTTCCAACCATAATCTTCTACGATTCTATTATTCTATGAATCTACGATATTGGGTTAGAAGTGAACGTGTTGAAAACTAAGTGGATGCAGAATGAGCATTGTGCAGAAGGAATCATCACTGTAAATGGGAAAGAAATCAAGGAGGTTGACCATATATATATATATAGTGACAAAGTTCCAAGTCTATACTGGTGGGTCCTGTGCTTCCTGGCAGATTTATGGGCCTCAGAAACTCGTCTAGGCCCAGAGTGACCTCCCTTTCTCAGTAACTAATTAAGGGAGGCAGAAAATGGGGGAGCCCGGGCCCTCCCTCTACTCCGGACTCCAGCCCAGGGACCCTAATAGGATCAGCTAAGATGGCTGACCTTTTATCCACAAAACACAATACAATTCCCTGGGCTACTTCCCCACAGCAGTCCCCACTTCTTCAAACTCCACTTCACCCTTACTCTTTCCCTCCTTCCTTCTGTATGATATGTTGTCCACCACTCAGTCTCACCAACAGCATAACTTCCTTCCACAGCTCCTGACACCCACAGCCCACCTGACTAACTGGGAGGTTTTTATCTGGTTTCAGCCAGTCCCTGATTGGCTTCAGGTGTCCCAATCAGGCTAGCTGTTTCTACTCCTTTCTAGAAGGTTCTTAATTGGCCCCAGGTGTCTTGATTGGCCTGGAGTAGCCTTTGTTTGGCTATCCAGGGAACAGGGACCTGCACATCCTGAGACTAATATACCTGCCTTCCAGCACTCTCCTATATCCTTCTGGTCTGACTCCGTCACTATATATATATATATATAATATAATCACACACACCTGAGGCAGCAGCTGAACAGAGACAAGTCATTCTAAGAGGAATGCAGTAGGAGGCAAAAGGCAAAAGGATAGGCAAGTTCCAACAAAATAAAGAAGTCTTTAACGGATGATGAACTGTCCATGAAGAAAAGGAAAGAACTGTTATGCCCGCAGTGATATACAGAACAGAAAGCTGTTCAATGACGAAAACGGAGAAATAAAAATTTGATGTAGTGCAGGTGATGTACAACAGAAAGCGAAGATGGGTGGATCATGTAGTCCTCAGGCAAGACAATAGGTGAACAACCTGCATCAGTGACTGAATTCCCAAAGACCACAATTAACTGTTGGGCTGACCGAAAATGCGCTGAGCCAATACCATGACAAACTGTTTGGCCAGAAATGGAAAGAATGTGCTTGCAACAAAACAGAATGGTGTGGGTTAAATTCACTGACGCCAGAACATTTTGTGAAGACAGTTTTATGGTTTCAATGAAGTTTTCGTCAAGATAGACTTTGAGGACTCCTTCTCTCTGGTTCCATCTGACCAGAGAGAAAGAAATAAAATACCTGAGCTTTTGAATCCAAAACCAGCAGTTCTGATGCAATTCTGTTTTTTGAAAATGTTCCAAAGGTTCCATGCAAGATGAAAACAAAATTTTGAAACCTCAAGTTATGAATTGGAATTGTTGTCCATTGGACAGCTCTTGTTCTCAATGTGGAGGTCATGAACGGGTATCAAGGGGTCATGAGCACTCTGCCCCTCTCATGTTGCTAGGTGGGAGGGGATGTTCCAGAACAGGAAAGGTTGGACATGACTACATTAGAACCCTATTGAATTTGCAGACAAGTCCCGCAGAAACTATGTATGGATGCCTAATAAAAACATGAAATACATTTGAATACATGAAAAAATACACATTGTCCTTACTTACTTATGATTGACTTCACTTGGAGTTTACCTCGTCATGACTGAATGTAAACTGCATAATAACCAGTGAATAAGTCAATGTTTAGCATCTTATTGTTATTTTATGATAAAATATTAATAGCTGCCTTAACAGACAACTAATTTTTCCAGTCCCTGAATTTTCAATTTAATTTTCAATTTTCCTATCCTAAGCCCTCTAATCATTCTTAAGCTCTGGATTCATTCACATTAACTTATTATGGAGACTGCTCAACATACAGTTATTCAAATATAATTGTGTCTCTTCTGGGCTAATCCCGCTGTCTATCCTATGCATTGTTGCTAAGTTATGAGGAGCAATGAGTATCTACCTTTGGCAGTGTCAGTAGGTTGCCCTCAGCACTTTCACAGGAGTGCGGGAAGCAGGTTTGCTGAGGTGGCAGCTTTGCTACTCGAAATGTAGCAAGTAAGCACTAGTTCCAGATGGCCTAGTTGTAGGATGTCTAATTGGTTCATTCCCCCTCCTCAGAAACACCATCTGCAGAAGTTTCCTAGGTCACATTTGCAATTCAGTATCTCATTTTGGGCTGAATAGGCATTTCTAGGAAACACAATCCTTTTGGGGGTAGCTCCCTTTCTGGAAATTCACATTCAACATGTTGCTGGGAGCAGTGGCAGCAGTTGAAAGCCTTTGTAAAGCATGTGGCATCATCATAGAGATGTCCTTCTTTTCACAGAACTAATTCACTATGCCCCAGACTCCGGGCCTGATGAAGCCAAGTGATAGTTTTGCTGTTCATTTCATGGGGTCCGGGATTTGACTCTGGACAAGGAACATTTTAACTAGCATATTGCAAAACACTGAAAATAGGGTTGGGTGAATAGCCGATTTTTATTTCTTTGGTTCAGTGGTCAAAGTAAAAAAATAAGAAATAATTTTGGATTGAACTGAAACAATATTTTGGGTTGGGTTTTTTCAACAAAACAAAGAGCTGAAAAAATGTTTAGGATCAAACAAAACACGCTGTTTGACCCAAAACCTTTTTTGGGAGAGGACTGGGGTGTGTGTGTTGCTTATGTGTGTGGGGTGGAGTGTGGCAGGTCTGGCACTGCAGCACCCCTTTGTGGCAGGGGTGGGGTATCAGACCCTAGCCCCCTCTAATGCCCATGCCCATCTCTCTGCGGGCATCTAGAGGCAGCCTAACAGCCTGTCTCCATATAACTTCCCCAATTGCAGGGCAGTATGGCCCAATGGCCAGAGTCCTTATGGCTTCCCCAAATCTCCTGGCAGTGTGGCCCAATGGCCAGAGTCCATACAACTTCCCCCCTCAGTCTCAGGGCAGCGTGGCCTACCGACTGGAGTCCCTATAGCTGCCCCAAGCCTAAGGGTAGTGTGGCCCAATAGCTGGAGTCTATGTATCTTCCCCAAACCTCGGGGCAGCGTTGCCTAACAGCCAGAGTCCATATAACTCCCCCAAGCCTTGGGGTAGCATGGCCTAATGTTCATTAGGTGGCCTAAAGTTCATATAGCTCCCCCAGGTCTCAGGGTATCATGGCCCAACGGCCAGAGTCCATATATTTCCCCCTTGCAGGTGGGGTAGTGCAGCCTAGTGGCTGAAGTGATAGGGGACCCGGGCCTGCCCTCTCCAGCGGGTCCCGACCCAGGGCTCTGCTGATGGCGGGGTTCCCCTTGCCTCTAGCTCAGTGGGGATCCACCTGCAACACACCAAGTGTCTGTGTGGCTCCGACGCTGTGTGTCTTTAAAACTCCCCTGGGTCTCTTCCTACCCGAACTACCTTGCCTTCCACTTAACAGGGGTCCTCCAGTCTGTTCCCCTCCAAGGCCATCCTCAAGCAGGGCTTCCGGTCACGTCCCAGCTTGGCTGGCCTCTGGAACTGGGGGTCCTGGCTGTCCCTCTGCAGGAGCTAGCGGCGTGCCTCCTTCCCCTCCGGCGGTCAGCCCCGACTGAGCTGTTCTGCAGGCTTTTATACTTAGTCTCCAGTTGGAGCATGCTCAGCAGAGCTTCCGGAGCATGGCTTCCTCAGCTAAGGAAGGGTTAACCCCGGGGTACCAGTGTGGGGCTGCTCAGCCCCATCACAGGGGGGTTCCTTTTTTTTAGCTGAAACTTTTCGCCAAATTTAACCCAAATTCACAAATACTTTTTATCAACCAAGTCTGCATCTTTTTTCAGTGAAAACACTATTTGCATGAAAAATATCACTATAAATTCTGTTTTGTGGAATCACAGAACGTTAGTCTGGAAGGGACCTCAAGAGGTTATCTAGTCCAGGTCTCTGCACTGAATCAGACCCAAGTTTATCCTAACCTGTTCTTAAAAACTTCTGATGATGGGGTTCCACAACTTCCCTTAGAAGCCTTGTAGTTAGGAAGTCTCCCCCCACCATATCTAGCCTACATCTCCCTTGGGACAGATTGAGGCCCATGCTTTTTGTCCTACCTTCCATGGGCATGGAGAACAATTGACCACCATCCTCTTTATAACAGCCCTTAACATATTTGCAGACTTCTTTTCAGATCTCCTGCCAAGTCTTCTTTTCTCAGAACTAAACATGTTCAGTTTTTTAGATCTTTACTCATAGGTCAGCTTTTCTAAACCTATCATTTTTATCATGGTACTGAACTATTGGGAATTGGCATACGGGTCATTTCTAATGAATAAATTTGGACAGACCAAGATGATACTTGTGCAGACTTGGCTGGCTTCGGCCTAGTCTTGCTTGACATGAGTGTTGCCTTAGTGCCCTTGTTATTAAAAAACCTTGCTTACAGCTGCTGCTGTAGAGGCAGAGGGGTTGTTTTGACCACAAGATGTGTCCAAATGTGAGGCTATTACATATGTAAAAGGGAGTTAGCATAATGGATAAACAGAATGTATTGCCCAGAGACTATTGGGAAAGTTCTAAACAGTCCATATTCAGAGTAAAGGGTATAAGTGACCTAGTCAAATATCCTTGATCAGTGGTAATAAATCAATTAGAAAAAATAATAACATGAAAATAGCATGGACAGCAAAGGCCGTGCAGACTGGAGCTTACATATACATATTGTATGAGTTGTGTAAGACCTACTATTCATAATACTTAACGTTGGTTGGAAGAGAACTAATGAATATGTGTAATTTGGATGCATATATACGTGTTAAAATGTGTCGGAGTTTTGTAGAGGAAACCCATCATGGCCTGCCTACGCCCCAGGGAAAAGTAACTGGGCATTGTCTTTTTATTCATTGCTTTAATAGTAATTGTAATTGTAAAGCATGCTGGATTACCTTGGGCAAGTTACTTTGCCTCTGTGCATCAGTTTCCTCATCTGTACAAAGGGGATAATGATATTTATCTCCTTTGTAAGAAGTTTTAAGATCTACCAATTATATTGCTGCTGTGTTTAGATTAGTATTCCAATAATTTTCAAGTAGAAAAACCAATGTAGCTTAATTTCATGTCCTCTGTAGCTTTTTTTTTTGTTAAATAATTCTAAACCATTTAGCTCCTAATGATGATCCTTATCAGTTTCTGAATCACACACTGAGGCAGAGCTTATTCAGCTAGAGAGGCATGTTATTCCTGATTTACTTTTTTCAGAGAAAAAAGATTGTGTGGATTGTTTTTCTCCCTCCCTCCCGCCTTCCCCCCTACCTCCCCCCCCACAAATACAAGGCTGCTACATTGTAAAGTTTCACTGCTCACCACAGGAAGTGCTATTAGTTTATTCCAAGCTAAGTGCTAGAAACATATGGAGAAAATACAATTTTTACAGAATATTTACACTTTCTAATAACTCCCATGCTGGATTTTATTGGAGAGACATCCAAAATTATTAAACCTCTGTGTTAATTGTCTTTTTTTAAAAAACATGCTTTAGTTGGCTCATGTCACTTCATGGATATTAATAACTTAACACCACATATGTATGTAGAAATCTTTTGCAGTTTAAGAGTCTGAGCCAAAGCCCACTGAAATCAATAGAAGTCTTCAATGTGGCTTCCTCATACTGATCTCAGGTATCTGCAGTGCTGCTCTGAAGACAGAATTTAGCATATTCTTCATAAAGATGAACTGCTTAAGGACACTTCTTAGAACTACTATTGTATTTCTAACAATATGGTTCTCCTACTACATGCTGTAAACATTAGGATGGCAGCTTGGGTGTTCACATTATTTTTTCATCAAAATGTGGGAGAGTAAATAAAGCCTTACTTTATCCTGGATAATATGTAATCTCTTTAAGGTGTTCATGGCATTACAGGTGCAGTGATTCACACAGAGCCAGATGCTGGTATAAATCCAGAATAATTCTACTGATTTCAAGTGGCACATTTACATTGGTATAGAACTGAAGAGTGAATTAAGTCTGTGGAGAAGAGGCAGCAGCTATTGTGCACTTAATAGAGGCGGAATAATTGACACCTTTGGCTTGAAATGAACAATGCAGCATCTAAAAGGGGTGATGTCAACTGAAGGCAAGTTTTGCACTTGGCAAGATTGTGAGACTTGGCGTCAGTGCATCTGGTGGGAGTGCTTAAAATACTAATGGGCTCAGGCTCTTTTCTTCTAATATTAGTTTGCTGCCTTTCTGCTCTTGTGGTGTATTGAAAACTGTGAAATTCCAAACAATCACTTTTTAAATCTGTGGCAGTTTAGGGGGCTCTATAGGGAAGTATTCAATTTGGGCATGCCAGCAGTTCAGTTTGCAGAGAGCCAACCTCGAGTAAGGTGGGATAAGCTGTGTCTCTCGTATTTTTAAGGAGCAGCCTGATTTGTGTCTCTCTGATTTGAGGTTCTTGTGTGTTATGGTTCTGAATTCTAAGAAAGAAAGTGTTATTACCTTTTGACCTTCCAGCAACAGCATTTTTTGAAACCTAGCTTCTCTGTGTGTATGCCATAAACATAACACCAGCAGCTGTTGCACTTGCTCTGTCTGCATGCATTGGATATGGAAATTGTTAGTGTTGACAACATGATGTTTGATGGCTATAGTTTATAGAGTAATGGAAAAGTGACAAAGAGTCCTGTGGCACCTTAAAGACTAACTAAAATTTTTTTAGAGCATAAGCTTTCATGGGCTAATACCCACTTCGTCGGATGCATGCAGTGGAAGTATCCAGGGGCAGGTATAAATAGGTAGGCAAGAACCAGGTGGGAGATAACAAGGTTAGTCCAATGAGGCTGAACCAGCTTGTTATCTCTAATCAGAGAGGGTGAGGTGTTCCTCTAGCAGCTGAACTGGAGGTGTGAATAGCAAGAGAAGAGAAGCTGCTTTTGTAGTTAGCTAGCCATTCAAAATCTCTATTCAGTCCCAAATTGATTGTGTCAAATTTGCAAATGAATTGCAGCTCTGCAGTCTCTCTTTGCAGTCTGGACTTGAAGTTTTTTTGCTGCAAAATGCTGACCTTTAAATCTTCTATGTTGTGTCCAGTGAGGTTGAAGTGCTCTCCTACAGGTTTTTGAATATTGCCATTCCTGATATCTGATTTGTGTCCATTTATCCGTTTTCGTAGGGACTGTCCAGTTTGGCCGATGTACATAGCAGAGGGACATTGCTGGCACATAATGGCGTATATTACATTGGTAGATGTGCAGGTGAATGAACCAGTGATGGTGTGGCTGATCTGGTTTGGTCCTGTGATGGTGTTGCTGGTGTAGATGTGTGGGCAGAGTTGGCATCGAGGTTTGTTGCATGGATTGGTTCCTGAGTAATGGAAAGAAACTCTGAGGAAAAAGTACTGCTACCTGTGACAGTCAAATTAACAACATCTGGAAATTACACCGTATCCGAATCCTGGACCTGTTTTGTATTCTTTACCCAGAAATCAAACATTGCCATAATTTGTCTTTATTGCTTTCAGCTTGCTCTGGTGAAAAATAGGACTTTGTCACATTTGGAGGGACTTTTCTCTCCTGAAGCCAGGCAAATGTTCTAATCAGCCATGTCCTGCATATGAGAGTTAATCTGAATGCAGGAGCTTTTACGTGTGCAGCAAAAGCCCTATGAATGTATCAACAGTTTATGTAATCTCTTTTCCATTGCACGGTAGTATCTGACATTATAAAATCCATTAAACAAGCAGAGCTGTGTCCTGGCTTTCTGAAATCTGCATTGACACACCCCCAGGGACTCTGATTCCTTTATCTTCCATTCCCTTTGCCCTTTCATTTATTACTAGTGCTGTGCAAATATTACTAACCTGAGATAACTTTGTCCCAGTTGCTGTAAATCAGATGCTGCTTTTAAAGAAAGTCCCTTCTTTTCTTTTTTGAAAAGAAGTTTAATGGTTGGTAATTCTCTAGGGAAGAGAATGTTTCTATTTCTTGCTTGCTTGCTTTCTGATTGACAGCAAATCATTGCACATAAAATAATTTTAACTCTAAAGAAATCAACAACCTTGCCTTTAATGATTTGTTTGTGGACTTTGTGGTAATAACTACATGGAAAAGTGTTAGAGAGACAGAGGGGATATACTAGTGTCTACAGAAGAAATCTACTAGAGTCCAAGTAGTGTCAGTTTTTCTTTTAAGAACCTCTGTTTTAAAGATAATTTGGTTGGAACCTGACACAAGGTCTGAGTTTCAGAGGTAACCAGCACTCTCAGTTTCTGTTAATTTCATTTAGAGTAGTGAGTGCTCACCCCTTCTGGATAGCAGGCCTGGAATTCGTTTTAAATTGGTTGACTATGTTAAGTAGTATTGCAACTTCCAAGCATTCAAAAATCACAGATCAGCCCCTGGAAATCATGAGATTAGTTTAAAAATCCAAGAGATTTTTTTAGAAATAGTAATTGTGGGGTTCTTTTTATTTGCCTTCTAGTGTTTGATTCTTTAAGGTGCACTTGCATCACGTTTTCTGGTTTTTCTTCACAGCCAGAAGAAGTAGATTATTATTATTTTTTGTAACATGAAAGCAGATTCTCCCTGAATCACATATCTGCAGGAGCTGGGGCTTTAAGAAAAAAACCCAAATATTATGAGACTCTGGGGTGACTGTCTTGTTGGCGGCGCTGCACAGCAAGGCTGGCAGGTTCCCTGCAAGCCTCCATGCCACTCGTCTTCCAGGAAGCAGCCAGCATGCCCCTTCTCTGACTCCTAGGCTTAGGGGCAGCCAGGGGGCACTAAGTGCTGTCCCCATAGCTCCCATTGGCTAGGAACTGCAGTCAATGAGAGATGTGGGAGCAGCACCTGTAGATGGGGCAGCGCGCAGAGCCACCTAGTTGTGCCTCTGCATAGGAGCTGGAGGAGAGCCATACCGCTGGTTCCGGGAGCTGCTTGAGGTATGCACCTCCCAGAATCTGCACCCCGAGGGTCCCCCCTGCCCCAATCCCCTGCAGCCCAGAGCCCCCTCCTGCATTCCAGGCCCCTCAGCCCCAGCCCGGAGCACCCTCCTACACTCCAAATCCCTCATCCCTGCCCTCACATCAGAGCCCGCACTCCCAGCTGGAGCCCTCACTCTCCCACACCCAACCCTCTGCCCCATCCCAGAGCCCCCTCCCGCACCCTGAACCCCTCATTTTTTGGCACCACCCTGGAATCCACACTGCCAGTCTGGAGCCTATATGTCCTCCCACACCTCAACCTCCTGCCTCAGCATGGAGCCCCCTCCCATACTCTGAACCCTCGGCTCTTTCCCCCAGCCCCAAGCCCCCTACTTTACCCCAAGCCCCTCATCCCTGGCCCCACCCCAGAGCCTATACCCCCAGTCGGAGCCCTCACCCTCTCATATCCCAACCCCCTGCTCAGACCTGAGCTCCTTCCCATACTCCAAACCTCTCCATTCCACACCCCAGCCCAGAGCCCCCTTCTGCACCCCAACCTCTTCCTCTCTGGCTCCACCCCATAGCCTGCACCCCCACCCAGAGCCCTCACCCCAACCCCCTGAGCCAAATTGGTGAAAATGAGCGAGTGAGGGTGGGGAGAGCGAGTGACTTGGGGGATGGAGTGAGCAAGGGCAGGGCCTCGGAGAATGGGTGAGGCATGAGCAGGGCCTTGGAGGAGGGGTGGGGCAATGTCAGTTGCACCAACCCTAAGCATTCAAAAATCATGAGTCAGACTCCCCAAATCATCAAATTTGTTTTTGAAAAAATGGCTTTATTTGTCTTCTGGTTTTGTACCTTTGAGGTTCACATTTTCTAGCTTTTTTTTGACAACTATTAAGGTTGGAAACTTGTTTTTTTTTAAAAAAAAAAAAAAAAGCTGAAATTCTCACATAATCTTGTAATTCCATGAGCTGGAGTTTTAAGAAGACCATCAGCTATTGCCACACTCAGGATAAAATCACAAGAGCTGGCAACACTGGTATACATTCAAATGATCCCTTCTTTCAAGCCACCCTCTAGTGTGCAATGTGTTTACAATCAGACTGCCAGATTGTGGCATTTAGCAGCCCCAAACAAGAGACTGTGTAGAGTCACACTGCTTTCGGGGATGTGCTGGGAGGATTGTGCCACCTTTTCAGATGGTGAAGTCTGTTCACCCCAAACCATGTAGTCCTGCTTGGTCCCTGCTGTCTTCTGAGAGATTTGGATACAATGTGCTCCCAAGAGTTTGTGGACTGCTGATGTCTGCACGTGATGGTGTGTGTAAACCCTGCACTGGTGACAAAGAGGTTGAAGAGCTGCAGTGGGCAAGTCTGGCTCCGTCCCTCTGGCTCTGTCAGTCGTGTAAGTATCTGGCACACAGTAAGCAGTTAGACTGCTCGCTCCCTCCTTATACACACCCATGTGAGAGCTAGGGACAGTCTGGTTTCCAATGGCATTTCAGAGCTCCTTTGTAGGGCATGCTGTGGTGTATTCCTGGTGCAGTGTTCAACGAGACAAAATGGGAAAAGCCAAGAGGGGAAAGATTTTGGTTTTAAAATAAGGAAAGGGAAGAGATTAATTGTGATAAACCTCAAGCCAAGATACCTCTTCTGAGTGTGAGGAGGATTTAGAAAGCATTTTGTCAATATGATTCACCTGCTAGTGATTCAGAATCCAATTGTTGAGGGAAAAGCAATGGAGAAAAGAGGCTAAAATGCCTGTGGAATTAAAACATCATTTTCCTAGAGCTCCATCTCAGTCAAGAATGGAGGACAGGGTGGAAGGAATGAGCGCCAATCTCCGAGGGTGTATGCGGAGGGATCTGGAATCCCTGGGGTTATCAGTTGGTGACTTTTCACAGTTCACATAATTTCTTTTGGTATAACCTCAGACAGCCTGATTACTAAGGGCTAGTTCAGGCAACCCTTGCTTGTGCTCATAGGCACTCACCACACGTTATTTAGCATGAGAATTTTATTCTCTCTGTTCACCTGTGTCTAGGTAGCAGAAGGAAGGATGGGTGAAACAAAGCTGAAAGGCCAGTCCATTTTCCAAGGGTAGGTCTCACTGGCCCTAAGGCCATATGTGGCAGAGCTATGGGAAGAAGTTATCCTTTTCACCAGCACTTGCAGCAAGTTGAGAGGTGTCCAAAATCATAGGATCATTTCAGTATTTTAGTTGTGGTTGTGACAAAAAGAAAGAAATCCTTGAAAATATTTCAAACAAAAATTAACTGTTCTTTTCTTTGGAAATATTCTGTGCAAATTATTTTTTTAATCTAGCTCAACTGCCATTGCAGCATTTTCCCCTATGATATGTTTTCTAATAGTTTGTCCAATCTAGTTTTCAACGGGGCTTCCACCACTTCCCTTTGGAGATTATTCCACAGTCTAAGTCCTCATCTACACACACCAGCTGCACGGAAGTTTGTGTTCTGTGCATCCCGCCTATGACCAGTCCATTCAGACTACGAGTTTGAAAGGTAACGAGCCACAGAGGTCAGTTCTTTAGACTCCAGGTGTAGAGATTCAAGCCCGCGGGGCTAGAGGTCCCACGTTGAGTCCCAGTTGTCTTGATCAAGATGGCAGCCATCACATAGACCCACTTATTTCAGTTGTTTGGAGACTACTATTTTGGTTTAGTTTAATTATTGTAAAAAAAAAATTCGACAATCAAAATAAACCAAAATTTAAACCCAACTAAGTGTGTGTCCACACAAACTTGCTGCAGTTTAATTAATCGGTTTAAAACCACACTTTTAGTTAAACCTCTGCAGTTTGCATGAAGATAAGATTTTACTTTCAGGAAGCTTTTCCTGATATTCAGAGTAAATTTTCCTTTTCTGAATGTTTTTTTAGTACTGCAGAAATACAGTGGTGGAATAGGGCCCAGAATTTTTCTCCTCACAGGAGCTTTATTATTATTATCCTAAGACAGCAGGTAATGTTACTAAGGTGCTGGTTGAATAAACATGGATAAGAAAGGGAGCTTGTTCCATTTGCAGGGAGAGATGCGACACTCTAATGACACTTCACTCCAGTGGTTTTCAATGAATCAGGCAGCCTCTTCTTGGCAGTTCATATCCTGTGTTCTCTTCAGCAATGTCTGCAAACAAAATGTCATTTGTGAAGTGTTTTTTTTAATAACTCCAGTCTGTGGCATATATACTCTGTATTCCAAAGGTTTATAGAAAGGGTCATCATAGAGAAGATCTGTTTCTGAATTTCCCAAAACCTCTTGACCTCTTCTATCTTGAGTAACGCAGCTCTTTCTGTTCCAATACATCACACCTCCCAAAGCTTTAATAACATCCAGAAACAAATTCAAGCAGATGATCCACTACCAGTCTTCATCTAGACCCTAAGGGCCAAACTTATAGAATCTCACCAACTCCAGGCTTCTATACATGGGTCCAACTCTTGCAATACTGTATGCTCTTCTTAAAGCCTCAGTTCCTATGGCAGGGATCGGCAACCTTGGTATGCAGCCCCCAGGGTAAGCACCTTGGCAGACCTGGCCGGTTTGTTTACCTGCCTCATCCGCAGGTTTTTCCGATTACAGCTCCCACTGGCTGTGGTTCATCGCTCCGGTCCAATGGGGGCTTCGGGAAGCGGCAGCCAGTAATGTAATTTGCATGAGGAGCTCGAATTTCATTTTAAAATCAGTTTCTAGTCCTTATGGTTACATAGAAGAACTTCAAAATGTGCACCGAGTGTATCTCAAGGGCTCAAAAACCAGATGACAAAAAGACACATTTGTTATATTTTAAAATCTCAAGAGTTTTAAGCCAGCCCCATGATGTTTGGGGACCTGACTCATGATTTTGGAACCATGGGAGTTGGCAATACTGGTTGTGATCTCTAGCCCAACTTGTTTTGCCTAATTTCAAACCCACTCCAGGGTTTTGGGTTTCCTCTTTTCTTAGGAGATGTTTTGTGATCAGGAGCTAAAAAGGGGGCAGAGGAAAAAATCCACCTAAAAAATGATAAAGTGGAAGATAGACTGGAGGGCAGGAGAAATGAAAATGAAAGACAAACAGTTGAGAAGGGGGAAGAGAAAACTATGAATGGAAAAAGTAAATACAGCATATTGGAAGAAAGGAAAGCAGGATAACAGGAGTTGCCAAACTGTACCAGACCATCTAGTCAAATGTCCTGTCTCTGGGCACAGTACCAGATACTCCATAACAAGGAATAAGAAACTCAGCAGTGGAGAATTATGGAAATAGCTGCTTTTAGAGAAAGTTTCTTTTCCCCCCAACAAATGATGTTTTTTCTTATGTCTCTTTTTTTATCCCCTAATATAACTGGCTGTTCTTATCAGTCTACTCTTTGTTTGAATTTCATTAAGATCATTGCCTCAGTGATACTTTGTGGTGATGAGTTTCACAGGTTAATTGCGCATTATGTAAAATAAATCCTTTTATCACGTTTACATGTGTTTGCCTTTCAGTTTAATTAAACATCCCTATGTTCTTCCAGTAGGAGCTTTGAGTAATCTAAATAATTGATCCATTTCATAAACGAATATGTTAAACAGCACGGGCTCTAAAACAGAGGTACTTCACTGGCAACCATGTTGAAAATATACTGACCACCCAGATGGTAGGTTTAAGGTATCGCCTGTTTATAGGAATTAACTGTTTATTTTTCTAACTTGGCTTTTATTTTACATGTGGATTTTGTGGGGGTTTTGTAACAGGTTAACCAGATATCCCGTCTGTTTTTAAATGTTGCTGGCTGAGTGTGTTTGCAGGGAATGCTTGAACTGGAGAAAAGCCACATTGAATAGAACATTTGTTGCTGCTGGTCTCTCTGCTTCCTTGTGGTGCTCGGGGTGTTGGTACCAAGGGACAAAGAATTGGTACCAAGTCCAGTGCCAAGAGCAGTAGTAGAACGAATCCTCTATCTCTTAGTTTCAAAGTTAACCTAGACTATGCAATTATTTGGCTCTTCAGTCCATGAACCATTTCTGGTAGCATGTATGGACTGGTTCCTGCTTGATGCTGAGCACTTTTAACTTATATTTAAGTCAGTGGTAATTCAGGATGCTCAACACTTTGATGCAGCTTATACCAGCCAAACTGTGCTTTTGCTGGCATTGCTTATTCCAGCTTCCTTAAGTGGAACAATCTTTACCAATAAAAATGCAGTGTTGCTGGTATACCTGTGTCTACACTAGGAACTTGTGCTGCACATCCCTGTGTGTTACGGAGCCTCTTCCCATCTCTGACCAACACAGCTATGCTGACTTGAATCTGTAGGGTAGATCTGGCCCAAGATTTTACTTGTGGCTTCAGACCCTGGCTTACTTTGCTGACTAACATACAGAACACTATAAACTGCTGAAGTGGAGATCATTGGTCCACTTGGGCAAGGATAGCACAGTCTGGTATGTTCTAAGGGGCAAACCCTACTCCCCTTACTCTGGTGTTCGTCTCATTGACATCAGCTGAACTATGTGCATTAGGAAGGAGAGTAGGAATCATCTCTAAGATCTTTTGGAAGTCCATCTGAGGCAAAGCCACAGATCAAAGGCAATCATTTCTGTTGTCTCCTCATTTTTCACTTGTGCATTTGGAGGATTGTTTTAGGCTTCCATTGAAAAAAGAATCTAAAAATGTTGCCTTTTCCTGTCCCTGTTAAATCCTTGCTTGGTGGCAGGGCACATGTTAGTGTAGCAGTGAGCACATATAATACTGCTTGAAGCAAGTGCCCTGTTAGAAACGGAGAATGAAATCCTGGCCCCATGGAAGTCAATGGGACTTTTGCAACTGATTTTATTGGGGCCAGGATTTCACCCAGAGTATTTTGAATGGTGCTGATGCAAAACCAAAGGGACTCCTTCTTCCCAAGTGTCTGCTCCTTCTGGCTCAGTGTAAGCTCTGGTATGCTGCCTTGCAGCAATAGGAAAAAGAGAGGCACCGTCTGAAGAAGCAGAACCAACTCTGATTTGTATGATGAATCTGCGGATAGCTCATCGTGGTTGTGGGGCTCGTGTGCATTTTGCCTTGCAATTCACGTGACGTTTATAATGAACTGAAGCAGTTTGGTATGAGTTACCATGGCTGTATCAGCTGCTTCGGAGGCAGGGGTAAGGACCGTAGAGATGGAAAAATCTCACGTGAGACCGCAGCCTCATCTCTAATAGCTAGAGATTGGCTTAAACCCTGAATCATGAGGCTTAATACTAACAAAAATTTTGGAAGGATATTATCTATTATAACTCTGAGTAGTCTTGTTATTTGTATGACGATCCAGTCCACATGCCCAGCAATTGGCAGTACTAGAACAAGCAGGGACTTTAAAAAAACAAAACAACAAAAAAAAAACCCACCAAAACCAAAATTGGATGATACATTGTAGCCTATGTTACAGCCCCTTTTTGGTCATGTGCATTTGTTTGCTTTGCATCTTTTTTTATTTTTTTTTAATCTCTTGGGTGATAATTGCTGTTCAGGCTACATGCTTCATCACTGAAATTGGAGATGGAAAAGACTATTAGCTCATCCAACCAATCCCCTAGCCACCGCAACATTTTTCTAGTCCTATCTGGTTTTGAAAGTTTGGGGTCTCTGCCACTTTCTTGGGAGACCATTCCAAGGCTAAATATATGTCACTGGCAGGAAGGCTTCACTGATACTCAGCCTCATTTTCCCTCTCTACCTTTCATCCCATTATCTCTATGATCCTACCCCTCTTTGACATACTAAACAGATCTTTCCTTAATTGGGGCCTGATTCTCCACTGCCCTGCATACATCTTTGTCCTCATTTACAAAGTATAAAATGCTACTAAATCAAAATGGTATCAGTATGCACCGAAGTGTAAGTGATGGCACAACATTCAACTCAACAGAAAACCAGGCCCATCATGTTTCCAGTATCCAGCTCCATGTAAACTATTAGCATGCCCCCTTTAGTTATTGCCTAGGCAAGTTAGATATATTTAACTCTTTTAATGTCTCCTTATGAATCCCTCCAGTCCCGGTGATCATTATATCGCTCATCATGGGATTCCCTAATGCCAGTCAGTATTGTTGTGGAGATGGCTCCCAAGGATCAGACTCATAATAACTTATTTCATCACCTGGCTCATTCTCAAAGTCTTTGTGGAATGTCTTTCTTACCATGTGAGGATATTTGGGGGTGTGAGAGGGAGAAGCACCTACGCTATCAGTATGTGGATGTTAAAAAAACCCCAACCCGTGCATGTAGCCAGCGGATAATTTGTGAAAACACGCCGCTTTGGCCTGACTCTGCTCCTGGGGAAGATTTACCATTGACTTCAATGGCAGGAGAGTTAGGCCAGCAGTCTGTGCTTTGGAAAACTCCACGCTTTCTGCTTTTGTGATATCTGTAGTCTGGGTGAGGTGTTTTTGTACATCCAGTTGTAAGAGGAGTTGAAGTATCTCCACACGCACATCCCCTTCTGGCAGAAGAGAACAGATATTTCACTTGTCATTTCTTGCTTTTTCTATAGCGCTAGAAGGAGCCACCGGTGAATGTGTCCCCTCCTGTGCCTGATCTGTGGCTGTGGAGGAGTCAATCACAGCTCAAACTAGAGAGCTTTAGCTCGTGTTGCTGCTCACACTTTTAGTGTTGTTTATCCCTGGTTCGGTCCCCGGTGTGTTTATTCAAGATGGCTGCCATCACGCTGACATTAGCTCTTTTTTCATCTGTTAGGAAGCAAACATGAGGGATAACATAGATGGTGGATTATAAGCTTCTGAAGGCTCAGACTATGTGATTAACACCCAAGTGTCTGTAGGGCATGGTGCAGAACTGCATGCCCCGTCCCCGAGAGGGAGCTTCAAGAGGGAATGCATATGTATGCTGCACAATCTCTTACAATCCTCCACTTTGTGAAACAGCCCTGCTTGGGTTATCCATGGAGAATGAACCTGTGACAGGCAGCGCTAAAGGCATGAGCCTCTGTCCCTTGAGTTAACATGTAAAGAGTGTTAGCTAAATGCTGGAACAGACTGATTAACCTCCGCTGTAGACCAGCCACTAGAGGGGGACAGATGCTCACACTCTGCCACTGTGGGTTACACTTGCTCCTCCGGGAAACTCCATGGATCAATGCAGGGAGTTAGGGGAAGCAGGGTCAGGTCTTGGCCTCCATCTCCTCCCTTTGCGGGTGTCTTGTAACGCAGAGGCTGGTAGGAGGGAGCAGGTCTGGCACTGCCCTGAGTGCAGGAGCTACGTTTGTGTCCTGTCCTTGCATGGCATTGAGGAGAAGGAGGCAGATTGTACTGACCAAGCCAGACAGAAGTAGGTTGGTACTAAACTCAGATAAATGCCTTTCTGAGCTTGCTGTCCAGGGGGAACTTTTTCTGCACACAGCTGAAGTGCGTTGTGTCTCCCAATTCCCTGCCCAGCTTCTTCTTCCTCTTTTTTGTGTAGCGTTAAAAAAATGTTAGATGTCCAAGTCTAGATTGGTGATCCAATTGACTGCTTCAGGTAAAGCAGAGTGGATGGCAGAGGATCTGATCAATTGGGATATTGGTTAATGAGGGGTTCCATAGTTTTAAGGCTGTTTCTGCAATCACACATAGGACTGTGTCTCAGTCTCCATTAATGGAGGAGGTAGGCCCATCTCCCGTGTGATATGCGGCTGCAGTTGAACGTGGATCATATTTTCCATTGGAATGAAAAGCCACTCATTTCTTTGTCCAGGTGCTTCAAGAGCCATTTGTTTGGGATGTTGATGTCCATCCATCTTGCTTGCCATTGATCATTGCGGGGCTCGGATCGTGTTTTTGAGCTCTGTGCTGCAAGACAAAAAGGGTTTTCTGGATTTGACTCAGAATTTTGGTATGTTATTTAGATCTTCATCTTTTGGATGGTCCTTGTTCTCTTGAATGTGATGGGACTCCTGAAGGATTCTCCTGTCACAATGAATTTGGAATGGGTAGATGTGCACCAGTACAGGAAGTCACGGTTGTGGCATTGATTTTTCGGTGCCTGAAATTATCCATGTGGCACTGTTAATTGAGAGTTGGCACGTGATGCCTGGGAGCTACTCCTTGCCTATGTGAGTCTTAGAATGTCCAGGGAGTGAGATTCTAACACACAAATTATGCTCCTGAGCCTGAATGTCAGCTGTTGCAGTGGGGTCATGTAGTTGTTTACTTTTTAAATAATAGTGGAGCTTGCATTCAGTGGGTTGCTCAGTTTTGCTCCCTCTGATTCAGACTGCCTGCTCAAATCAATAAGCTTTTTGTTCTCAGAGTCCCTTTCCCACTGTTTATTATGTACCACAGAGGGAGGCCCGCCCAATTCTGAATGTAAACCCTTCAAGGTAGCATGCATATCCTGCCAATGTCTGTCCCATCCGATTGGCCTCTTCACTGTTTTCCCTGTGGTGGAGGAGGGAATTCTAAAATTATTCCTGGATCCTGGAGAAAACTCTCATCTTAATGTCCTCTGTATCTTTATATCTTGACACTGTAGAATCTCACTCCTGAAAGTGCTGGGCTCCCAGACCATGAAAGAAAAATTCCGAAGATATCTCCACATCTGTCTCAGGAGTTGTTCAGAATCACATCCCCTTGGGCTTCAGATTGAGAGAGGCTTTGTACGGAGGGAAGTCAGGGAGCCTGTCACAGTTCCCCGATTCTCACGTTTCCCTGTATAAATCAGAGCAGCCTATGGACATGGCTCTAACTTATGCTAGCCAGTTGAGAATTGTGAGTATGCAAGAGTACTTTGCCTCACCCCATTGCATCTCCTTATACTCCAGTGTAAGGGGAGCAGATGGTGTAGGAGCCAGCTATGCTGGCTTTAGGCTACACTAGGGAATTCTCTGCTGGCCAGTTGGGGCTAGATTGTTGGCACTTAACAGAACCTTGTTTCTTCTCATTCTTTGTTTAATACATTTAAAAACTGTGCCTGTAATACTCAGGCTTCCAGTTGCCCTTTGCAAACTTACAAAAAATAGTGGAATTGTACAGGTGAAAACGAGAGCAAAATGTGTAGAATCTGTACAATGGTCATATTCCAGAAGACAGACTGAACACACTTGACATTCAAGTTCCAGCGTGAATCTGCAGGCATGCCAGTTAGAAAAATCATCACTTTACTTGCAAGTTTGATCTAGAAGCCAGTGAGACCCAAATGACCCAATATAATTGGCGATGCATGGGTACATAGGACTGGCCCCTAAAATTACTGTAATTTCATTAAACCAATTTTGCCATTTATTCCTGGAATTCAGAGACCCTTCTACAAATTACTTCCTAACTGCTGTCCGCACCTGCCATTTCTGGTTGCAAGTGGCTTCAAAAATGGATGAAGCTTTAAATTGATTGGATGTAAAGAAATAAGTACTTGCATTTCTCATTGGTTTCAGAAGAACTTGCAAGCCCCATTAATCAATCTAAATTAAGATGAAGCATCTTCAGGTGATTGGATGGAGGCCAAAAGTAGTCCCCTTTTCCCACCCAAGAACATGCATGTTGTCAGTTAGATTAATTTCTAAAATTAGAAGGGATGAAAGGAAAGCTGGAATAATTGGCTTTTTAGTTAATTGGAAGTTAGAAGCAGAATCAGCTCCGTTAATTGTGTACAATGAATTTGTTGGTTGTATTAACAAAGAGTGCCTGATATTTTAAAGTATTTCTTAATGAATCCTGTAATCTGCCTCCCTCTCCTCTACCATGCACTGATAATTCCATCATAAAAGAAGACAGCAGCTGTATCAGTTAGACGATAAGGCTTTTTCATCTCTGTGTTTTTACTGATTTTCATGCTGTGCTTTAAGAATTGTCACTCCAGGCAACATTGAGTTAGTGACATGCTAAACAATTTGGCAGGGATGTAAGCACCTCACAACATTAACCTGCCCATCTGTGATGACACATAAAAACCAGAGCTGAATGAATACAACAAAACGGCCCTTGTAAACGTTCCTTTGACTTCTGCGTGCTTCTTCACTTCCGCCACGTGTGTACCACTTTTTATTTGCTATGGCTGTTCTTTGGGGGTGAAATTCACCCCATGTGATGATGTGCACATAAGAGGCACCTGTAATCTAATCTAATGTGATTTATACTGCTGACCATCCATGTAGTGCCTGAACACCTGACAAGTAAAATCCATGGCAATAGTGAAGTCCTTAAGTGGACTACATGGAGTCTCTGGCACTTCTTCCTTTTTGGGGTCAAAACTCTGCTTGGGGGAGTATTTGTAATTTCTGGTCTTCATTGGTATTTAGAGTGATGATGGCCCTTTACATAGTGGTGAATTTCACCTTGACTGTGTGAACAATAGTATTCACTCTTCATTATTTGCTGTTAGCTGTTCCCTATTCATCATTTGTTTTACTCTTCCAATCAGAGCCCAGAAATGATAAATTTGCTAGTGAAGGAAGGACCATTTTCACTACTATCAAGGTGTTCCATTGTCTTGAAGGATGCTGGCACCAGATTATTGTCCACGGTGGGGCCAAAAATGGGTTTAGGGTGACCAGACAGCAGGTGTGAAAAATCGGGATGGGGATGGGGCGTAATAGGAGTTCATATAAGAATAAGACCCCAAAATTAGGACTGTCCTTATAAAATCGGGACATCTGGTCACCCTTAATGGGTTTATCCTTCTTACATTAGCAGTTAAATAGTTTGAGTACTGGTCTCAGCAGATTCATGGCTGAGACGTACTTTCATTGATAGGTCAATTTATTTGGATAAGCAGAGCTTAAGTGTAGACTGGGCTTTGTGTTGTTGTTGTCAAATCTAGACCAGCCGGACAGTGAACTCTAGCTCTCCCTTCCTGTCGTCTCTCTGGACTGCCAGCTGCAATCACCAAATATATTGCTCAGATCTAGAATGCATGATTCTCTTCTGATGTTTCCTGCGTGTGTTAACTCTTAAACTAGTGGCTAGAATTCTCTTTATTCTCCAGCCAGGACAAAGAGTTAATTACTATGAGTTAATTCTGTAGAAAATCCCACCTTTGTATCCTTGATTCCCGTCTTTATAAAATGGCTGGATTTTAATATGATACAGATCTTTGACCATGGTAAAATAATATAAGCCTCTATTGACCTACTGCAGCATTTGCCAAAGTCTAACAAGCCAAATTAAGCTAAGCTGCTCTTAACCCAGTTGCATAATGTTCATGCCAAGAGATTGCACTGATCTAACAAGATCCCAAACTGATTTAGTCAAATCAGTGCACTTTCAATGTAGACATAAGCCCTTAGGCTGCCACTGGGTCTGTGCAGGTCCTATGCCTATGCAGTGCCCCCATTGACTTCAGTGCCTGTGTGTTTGATCCAGAGGCAGGATCAGACTCTATGCCTATATTAGAGTAAAGGAGGGGCACTCAAACTTTAGCAAACCGAGGACCTCCCTTTTGATGTAAAAATTTTCGGGGATCCCCAAGCCTCCCTGCTCAGCCTTGCCCTACCCTTCCCCACCCTTCCCTGAGGCCCTGCCCCCTGCTCACTCCATCCCACCTCCCTCTGTCACTCACTCTCCCTGACCCTCAATCACTTTCACCAAGGGGTTGAGGTATGGGAGGGGGTAGGGGGAGGGTGTTCTGGGAGAGAGTTTGGGTGTGGGAGGCGGTGCGGGGTGTAGGCTCTGGGAGGGAGTTTGGGTGTGAGATGCAGGTTCTGAGTTGGGGTGTAGGATGGAATAGGATGCTGGCCAGGCAGCGCTTACCTTGGGTGGCTCCTGAAAGCGGGGGAGGGGCAGGGGGTCTCCACATGCTGCCTCTGCTTGCAAGCACCACCCCCGCAGCACCCACTGGCCTCAGTTCCTGGCCAATGGGAGCTGTGGAGTTGGCACTCGGGGCAGAGGCAGCACATGGAGACCCCCTGCCCCTCAACCTCCTCAGGTTCTGCAGGGACGTATTGGCCAGTTCCGGAAATGGCATAGCACCAGGACAGGTAGGAAGCCTGTTCCCAGGTGTGCTGGGAGGGAGGGGGAGGAGTTTCTCAGCAGGACCTGCAGACTCCCTAGAATATCCTTGGGAGCCCTCAGGGGTCTGCGGATCCAGTTTGAGAAATGCTGGACTAAAGGAAAACTAGAATTTGTAGGTGTTAAATTAGCAACCATAAAATTCTCATGTAGTGCTGTTCAAAAATAGCAAGTAGAGCTCATAGAATCACAGATTAAGGTTAAAAGAAACCTCAGGAGGTCATCTAGTCCAACCCCCTACTCAAGGTGCACAGTAGAAGGGAATAATCACTTCCCTCAATCTGCTGGCAATGCTCCTACTAATGCAGTCCAATATGCCATTAGCCTTCTTGGCAACATGGGCACACTGTTGACTCATCTGCTTTTCATCCACTGTAATCTCGAGATCCTTTTCTGCAGAACTGCCAATTAGCTGGTTGGTCTCCAGTGACAGTATAGTCTAATGGATAGAGCATAGGACAAGGCATCAGGAGCCCTGAGTTCTAGTTGTTCTGTTGCCACTGGGCTTTGTATGACCTTGGGCAAGTCACGTCACCTCCTTGTGCCTCTGTTTTCCCATCTTACCTTTTGTTTTTCCTGTTCATTTAGATTGTAAGCTTGTTGGGGCAGGGACCGTCTCTTACTATGTATATGTACCACCCCTAGAACAATGGATCCCTGATCCTGACTCAGGACTTTAGACACTACTGTAATACAAATAATAATTATCAATAATGCAAATTTATTAAAATGGTGTGATTGCTCATTCAGAGCCACTCTCGCAAACATTAACTTCAGTTTTTGTGGCCTGTCAGGGAAATGGGGATTCAACATGTGCAGGTTAGGAATTGAGTCTGTTTCATTATCCAAAATGATTCTTGTTGGAATGAAAGAGGAGTCGCAAAAGGTGTGGATTGTAAACAGAACCATATCTGAGAGAAAATGGGCTAGCACAAAAAATGGTTATCACATAAAGCAGACTACCAACCAAACTTTACAGGAGTTGAATACAAAATTAGACCAATTTACAAATAAGCACACAGGAAGAAAGAAACCCAGAACAGCACTGATTTGCACCATTGTTGCCAATCCCAGTAAAAAAATCTGGGGTTGAATGAGCACATACTTAGGCCTTGGTTACACTGTCACTTTATAGCATTATAAAGCCGCCAGGAGCAATATACCTTACTACCCATCCAGACTGGCAAGGCACGTAGAGCGCTATAAGTGCACGGTTGTAGTAGTCCTGGTAATCCACGTCCATGCAGGCAATAACGTTTGTAGCGCTCGCGCTGTAGCACAACGGCACCAATGTGGACATCCAATGTACAGTGATTGGCCTCCAGGCTGTCCCATAATTGCCATTCTAGCCACTCTAGTCATCACTTTCAAACTCTTTTGCCCTGTCTTCAGGTGACCAACCATCAGACCTGCCCTTTAAATTCTCTAGGAAATTTGAAAATCCCCTTCCAGTTTGCTCAGCAAGGGGAGGAGTGTTCGCTGCTCATCTTTGCGGGTAACTATTCAATTTGACCAATGCCTCCACGTGCCAGGCGATCCCCAGCATGGAGCAATAGCGAGGTGCTGAATCTCATCAGTGTTTCGGGGGAAGAACCTGTCCAGTCCCAGCTGCAGTCTAGCCGCAGGAATTATGATACATATGGGCAGATATCACGGTCCTTGACGGAAAGAGACCATGAGCAGAATGCGGTGTAGTGTTGGGTAGAAGTAAAGGAGCTTAGGAATGCTTATCGCAAAGCCCGCGAGGCAAACTGCCGCTCCAGAGCAGCCCCCATGACATGCAAATTTTACAAGGAACTGGATGCGATACTTGAGGGGAACCCCACATCCACTCCAACAACCACCATGGACACTTCCGAGTCTGCCACTGCAAGTGGGGACGAGGAGGAGGAGGAGAGCATGACCGAGGGTGCAGAGGACTCCCCGGAACCCCTGGAGGCATGTAGTCATGAGCTCTTCTTGAGCCAGGAGGAGGGCAGCCAGCCACAGCATCCGGCGCTTGGGGAAGGCTGAGCAGCAGAGGATGCTGCTGGTAAGCTCATCTTTTCTCGGGAAAGCAATTTGTGGTAGCAGGCTCTTTGGGTGAGGGTGGTAAGGGATGCATGCATGCCTAGATGTGGAATAGCGCATTGATGTGGTCTATCACATCACAGTAATCTGCATCAGTGATCCCTTCAAAAGTCTCAGCCAGAACATGAGCAATGTGCCTGCGCAGGTTTCTTGGGAGAGCCAACGTGGTTCCTGTCCCAGTCAAGCTCACCAGTCCACGCTACTGTGCCATGAGGGGCGGGGGGACCATTGCTGCACATCAGCAAGCTGCATATGGGCCTGGGCGGAAGCCGCATTGCAGTAGAAGACCCTCCCTTTCTTCCCTGGTCACCTGCAGCAGTGAGATATCTTCCAGAATGAACTCCTGCAGAGAATGTTGGGACAGTGTTCAGTGTAGGTGCCCCCTGCAGCTGTGTGCTCTCACCAAGGCACAGAAACCCATAGGATAGTACAGGCATGAAACAATCAGTCCCCCTGCACCCCTTGATTACTCACCGTTACAGGGGTTACCGTGGGTTATGTGCACTCTCTTTGGGACAGGCAAAGTGTGCTTTGTTTAGACAGTGAGTGCCCTCCTTCAGTGCAGGGGAATCATTGTCCTGTCTGGTGTGTACAATGCTGCCTCTGTTAAATGTTGCATTTTGCCAGTAGAGGTTCAACCTAGAGTTCTCCGCCATCAGTCTTATCAACGGCTGACAGACTGAGAAGACTTGCTAAACCAAGTGATGCAGCAATCAGTGCAAGCGAATCGAATTGCACAGAAGTGGAGGGTGAGGGAAAGGAAGTTTCGCCAAGAAAACATGACTTACCGGTGGGAAACCACAGAAAGGCTGACTACCATAATGGGGCGACAAGCAAACACTATGCAGAGGCTCGTCAACATGCAGGAGGAGCAGTACCACGCTAGCCGCCCTCTCCCCAAATCAGTTACCCCCAAACCCTTCCCCTTCTGGCCCCCTGGCCCCTCCAACCCACTTTCACCAACATCCAAGTTGTTACCACCCACAGCTGCCTTATACACCCATGGCTTCACCGCCCAACCACGAAAACCAAGACCTTTATCCATTGCACTCGACCCGTATTAACATGCCTTATCGTCATCCGGAAGCGCAGTTCAGAGGGCACAGCAATCCAGAGAGGATTGCAGAGTATGAAATCCGAACATACTCTGTGACTGACCCGGTTTCCACCTCACCCATCCCACTCCCTTCCCCTTTTCACATTCTGCATAAACTTTTTTTTTTTTTTTCAGCAATGGAATTGACTGTTCAATAAATGACTTGTCTTTTCAATAAATGGTATTTTTATTAAGAGTACATAGATTATTAGTGCCTAAAGAAAATTATATGCATTTGCCTATGAAAACAATGAGCATTCCCACTGCACTTAACTGCCATGCACAGCAAGAAACATTAGAACTGACTTTCCGCCTCAAATTGCTCCCTCAAAGCATCCCTGATCCTTGCAGCTTTACGCTGGGCCCCTCTGAGAGCCCTGCTCTCTGGCTGTGCAAATGCAGCCTCCTGGTGTTGAACCTCCAAGGCCCATGCCTGAGTGAAGCTTTCGCCCTTCCCTTCACAAATATTTTATGTAGGGTACAGCATACAGAAATAACTGCGGAGATACTGCCCTCAGCCAAGTCTAGCTTCCCTTAAAGACAGCACCAACAGCCCTTCAAATGTCCAAAAGCACACTTCACAGTCATTCGGCATTGGCTCAGCCTGTAGTTGAACCTTTCCTGGCTGCTGTCCAGGCTCCCTGTGTAGGGTTTCGTGAGCCACGGCATTAAAGGGTAAGCGGGGTTGCCAAGAATCACAAAGGGCATCTCGACTTCCCCTATGGTGATCGTTTGGTCTGGAAAAAAAGTCCCGGCTTGCAGCTTCTTGAACAGGCCAGTGTTGCAGAAGATGTGTGCATCATGCACCCTTCCGGGCCAGCCTGCGTTAATGTCAATGAAACAAACCCAGTGATCCACAAGCACCTGGAGAACCATGGAGAAGTACCCTTTTCAGTTAACGTACTCTCCTGCTAGGTGGTCTGGTGCCAGAATAGGAATATGCATCCCATCTATCGCCCCTCCACAGTTAGGGAAACGCATTTGCTCAACGCCAGCCACAGTGTCATGCGCGTTACCAGAAGTCACGGTTCTTCTAAGCAGGATGCAATTAATAGCCCTGCAAACTTGCATCAACACCACTCCAGCGGTCGATTTTCCCACTCCAAACTGATTGGCCACGAATCGGTAGCTATCTGGACTAGCCAGCTTCCAGATTACAATAGCCACCCGCTTCTCCACCGGCAGGGCAGCTCTCAATCTCGTGTCCTTGTGCCACAGGGTGGGGGCGAGTTCGGCACATAGTCCCACGAAAGTAGCTTTTCTCATCCGAAAGTTCTGCAGCCACTGCTCTTCATCCCAGACCTGCATGACGATGTATCCCACCAATCAGTGCTTGTTTCCTGTGCCCAAAAGCGGTGTTCCATGGCTGTGAGCGTGTCCGTTAATGAGACAAGCAATTTCATGTCATACGCATTGCGCAACTCGATCTCATCATCAGACTCCTCACTGTCATTTTGCATTTTAAGGAGTAACTCCACTGCAAAATGAGATGTGCTGGCAAGACTCATCAGCATGTTCCTAAGCAGTTCGGGCTCCTTTCCGGCAAGCCAAAACGAACGACAGAGCACGCCACACAGAAGCCATTGAAAGATGGTGCCAGAGGTGGACAGAAACCCAGGGATTGCTGGGATGTGACGCGAAGCATCACGGGGAGTTGGAACAGGATCCAGAATGCCTCGCAATCCATGCCCCCTTCCCACAAGGCACTGTGCCAGAACGGGAAGAGGTCCTCTGTGGGATACCTGCCAATAATGCACTGCTCCCAATGCCGCTTGAAGTGCTGCGAATGTGGCCACGCCAGACCACTTGCGGCTCTCGGTGTAGACATGCTGGAGCGCTATCCCTGTAGCTGTATACGATGGCGAGTATAACTGAAAGTGCTATACAGCTGCAAGTGTAACTAAGCCTTTAGGTTCCTGCAGTGAAGAAAATGGGACTCTGCAGAGAAACAAGGTTTAGCCTGCATGGACCAATTGCAGGACAGGGGCCCTACCAGCTATCTCACTCCTATAGGTAACCACTACATTTCAGGATTAAGGCAAGTAGATGCTATGCCCAGATATTTCAGTGATGAGCATAGCGTAAGAACCTAGGTCAATAGCACCTTTTCTGTGGATAGAGGATTTCATTCTTCAAGGCTGTTGCTCCAGCACCTTTAACAAGTAATACAATATTTTCCTAACAGAAATACCCATTTTATAAGACTGCAAGGACAGCCAAAATATTCAATCTAGGCTATACAGGCTTCAGTTGAAATTATGGCTAATCAAAGCCTCCTAACGCTTGAACTGGTGATTCGTTGATTTAAGCCTGGGTGAACACACAGCAGCGATCAGTGCTTATTTTATCTGCTACTCCAAAAATATACCAGATCAGGTCTTGTAGTCTTTCCTTACAGGCAAGTCTCTTGCGCTATGTCATGTGATAAAGTCTGAGACTAGAGAAAACACATGACTGTGCCTTTTAAAAATCCTTCTGCTGGACATAACCTGCAGTGTTCCATCTATTAGAATTTTCTCTTCTTCTGTCCTCCTTGACTTCCGTTCCCTGCCCCAACTCTCTCCTCTGACAGATCCCTGTGGTAATAAAACCCTTTCAGCCTGAGGTGTTTGCCTTCATGGTTCTCTTTTCTCTGATTGCCTTTTAGTTAATTTTTAGTCCGCTTTATATATATTGTGATGGAGTCAGACCAGAAGTGTATAGGAAAGTGCTGGAAGGCAAGTATATCAGCCTCAGGATGTGCAGGTCCCTGTTCCCTGGATAGCCAAACAAAAGCTACTCCAGGCCAATGAGGAAGCTTCTAGAAAGGAGTAGAAACAGCTAGCCTGATTGGGACACCTGAAGCCAGTCAGGCACTGGCTGAAAGCAGATAAAAACCTCCCAGTTAGTCAGGTGGGCTGTGGGTGTCAGGAGCTGTCAGGATTGCCTCCCCACTCTGAACTTTAGGGTACAGATGTGGGG
>ML677392.1:234697-283187 GCA_007922305.1 Dermatemys mawii | reverse complement strand
CCCAAGCTTATTTTACCAGCTTGGGTTAAAATGTTTTTCCCCAGAACACAACTTTTTCTGTATTTGGACCTGGTTCACTGCCACACCAAACTAGGTCTAGGGTAGTTTGGGACCCTTCTTTCCCTTTCCACTAACCCCCCAAACTTCTTCCTTCCCTGGGAAGCTTGAGAGAAAAAAAACAAACCTCGCCTGCTCCTGCGAGACATGCCCGATCCAAAACCAGGATTTTACACAATGAAAAACAAGCAGTTAGCTTTTTAAAAGAAAGATTTTAATAAAAGAAAAAAAAGAAAGGAATAAATCCCTTATAACCATTAATAGAACAGCATCTACCATAATCAACAAAAGGATTCAGAAACCAAACCTCTCCCCCGAGGCAATTTTCTCCACTGTTGATATCTCTGCTGAAGCTTACAATCTCAAGAAGCACCCAGCCAACACTCACCACTGAGAACCCTCCAAGTGATAAAAAGAAGGTAAACTTACTGACTATAGTACTTGATAGAATCTATAGTTACAGTGAAAGACAGAGCTGTGTTCATCCCATAGCCGAGGTGAACAGAGAGAGACCCAGAGAGAAACTGAAACTTAAAATCCTTTGTCTCCTGAGGAATTTCTCATTGGTCAGTTGTCCACCTCTCAGGTTACCTTTAGCTTAACCCCTTACAGGTAAACACTAATTCTAAGCTGCTTCACACTTATGACAGGAGCTGTGGGAGGAAGTTATGCTGTTGGTGAGACTGAATGGTAGACAACATATCATACGCAAGGAAGGAGGCCCTGAGGTAAGGGTGAAGTGGAGTTTGAAGAAGTGGGGGCTGCTGTGGGGAAGTAGCCCAGGGAATTATATTGTGTTTTGTGGATAAAAGGTCAGCCATCTTAGCTGATGCTATTAAGGTCCCTGGGCTGGAGTCCGGAGTAGAGGGAGGGCCCAGGCTCCCCCCTTTCCTGCCTCCCTTAATTAGTTACTGAGAAAGGGAGGTCACTCTGGACCTAGATGAGTTTCTGAGGTCCCTAAATCTGCCAGGAAGCACAGGACCCACAAATACAGACTCAGAACTTTGTCACAATATATATAATAAAAAATAATTCCATGACTCTGCCTGTTTTCCCAGGAGATGCTAGACAATAACCTCCCACTCTGCAGTTGAAGTGCTTTCTGCAAATGTACGTGGGGGGAATTAGGCAAGATGAGAACTAACTAATGCTAATTAATTCACAACCTTTGTATTATTCAACTACACTACCTTATTTAAAGAGTAGAAGCACCTCTCATAATGCCAGTCCTCTGGATAATATTAATATTCCCTTCATGTAGGTCTGACCAAGTCGCCTCACGTTACAGTGTTCAGACTCCCGGATTAAAAGGTCAGAGCTAGTGGTATCTAAAGAAGTTTTTCCTAGTTAACAATCAGGACAAAATAATGATAAAAATGGAGATGGTGACACTAGATGCTAAGTAAAGATATCCACTATAGTTTGTACAGAGAAGCTTTCCTTGAGAGAAAGAGTTATGCACAGATATAGGCCCAAATTCTCTCTGTGCCAATATCTAGTTCTGGTTCCCTGGGCTGATCTGTGCCATATCTCATTACAGCATAGGTTGGAGCAGCCTATGCTAGCTGGCAATTGCCTCCAAGGAATTACGTGTCATCTGGGGACCGACTGAGTGCAGCATATTCCAGCCATAATCCACCCTGCCGCTGTCCTGCCCCCTTCTTCAGAGCCAAATGTGGAAGAGTGGTGAAAAGGCTGCCTATGCCAGCTTGGTGCCAGCTGAGAGGTTCCCCATAGGGAGGGAATTCTCAGATTGTCTGCTTTCTTGTCTCTTTGAGCTTTCAGAACAACATCAAATGGCCAGAATGCAGAAGAGAATCTGGCCCATAAAATACTGCAATGATTTGGCTATGGAAAAGAAATGTAACGAACTCACTGATGGTGATCAGTAAGTTTGCAAGAACAGTCGTAAACGCTATGTATGCATGACATCATTACAAGAGCTGCAGCTTTCATTTAGGCAGAGCAATCATGCTAGAAAGGACTTTCAGCTTCCTTGCTATAATCTATTCAGTTTCTTAACACTCATGATCCAGATCCTTCTGAACCTAATTAAATGTCTCACAGCACACTACTTCAATTTAAAACACCCAGTTCCTCACTGTTTTCCATAGTATACTCATGGACTCGAAGGCATAGTGTTAAGTCATAGGGCACTGGATTGACAAAATCCAGTTATTACTATGCTTTGGCTGCACTGGCCAGGGAAACAGTATTAATACCATCCTTAAACATGGTAATTGCTAGAAAGGTGCTGACAGGATTTCACTAGTAACGATGCACACAATTCTTGCAATTCAGTAAGAATTCTTCCTTAGCCTGTCATCCCATCAAACACTCCCAAAAGCCATTTAGATAGAACAGAAATAACTGACATATGCCAGCCCAGTTAGGAGCAGAGCTAGGTGAAATTCGGATTTGTTTGTTTGTTTGGCAATTCCAAAAAATAAAATGAGACAATAACATTATTTTAGCTCAAACTGAAGATGAAATTTTCTGACAAATTAAAAAATAAAATTGTTTTGGGTCAAACCACGTTTCATTTGGATTTGGGGCATTACTGTACTTTTTTTAAAAAACCCAAAATTAAAAGAAATTATAAAACAATGTAACATTAAATAGAACAACTGAAACATTTTGATTGGGGAGCAGGGTTGACTGAATTCAGTTTAGTGAAATTGATGGGAATATGTGAACTTTTTCAGCATTTCCAAATCTGCATTGTTTGCTGGAAAAAATTTTAGTCAAAAAATTTCATCCCGCTTTAGTTAGAAGTTCATAGGAGCCATGATGATATCAACTGCTCAGCCCCGTGCCTTACCACCCCCCTCTCAAAGGAGACAGGCAACATGGAGCAAGTCTCTGTGCAAGTGAAGTGGCATCATCCTATGAAAATTTGCCAGGAGTTGATGCTACTTAAACCAGCCCTTACTCCCATATTTGCCTTGCCAAAACCCACAGCGCCCCAGTAACTCGGAATTCAAATGGAAGAGCGTCTTCGAGTTTGGAGTGCTGAGAATGGGATTGTGTCCAATGGCACCTTCGCTACTTCTTAATGTGGTTAGAGTTTCCATTCCTCTCATTTCCCTTGCATTGTCAGGTTGGGGAGGTGTGCGGGTAGGGTACTGGGCAGCTCTCTGGCAACTGTTTTTTTTTACCTTTGGTTTATACCACTGCCTTCCGCTGATCTCTAAAGCCATTTTAAGTCTCTCTTGGCACTCACCCCCAGTTAAGTCTCCCATTGGAGTTCTTTCCTCCGTACATTGTGTACAGTGACGAGATCAAACGTCTCAATGCAGATCGTTACCAGGTTATGTTCAATTAAAACTACAGTAGTCAGCATCTCAAAGTAATCCTTAGCAGGAAGGGGTTTTGTGGTTTAAACTACTAATTAACATTGGGCCAAAACTACTTTGCAGAAAGGGCCCAATCCTTCACTGCCAATCGTATGGTGTTTACTCCCACTGATGTCTATAATTTTGCCTGTGTAAGGTGTCCTGGCATGTTAAAATTTGATATATTTGCCCAGATAAATCTTTTGATCATCCACAGAGTGACTTTTACGTCACTGTAAGCCCATCTTATTTTAAAGTACAGTTTCACTATTTATTTAGTATAAAACACAGTTGATTCAAACCATCTATAGCAGTACAGGCAGTACAGTCACTTCTGCGCTGGCTTGTGATCTTGCAATCTGCTCTGCGTTAAGGACCAGTGCATGGATGCACTGGTCCAGAAGCAGAGAAGGGATCAAATTGTGATTGAGATTTTGATCCTGTGTCTAAGTCGGGGTGGGCAAACGTTTTGGCCTGAAGGCCACATCGGGGTTCAGAAATTGTACAGAGGGCCAGGTAGGGAAGGCTGTGTCTCCCCAAATAGCCTGGCCCCATCCCCTATCTGACACCCACCCTCTTCCTGCCCCTGACTGCCCCCCTCAGAATCCCTGACCCATCCTGCTCCATGTCCCCTGACCACCCCCCTCCAGCACCCGCCTGAAACCCTTAACTACCCCCTGAAACCCCACCCCCTACCCAATCCCCCCTGCTCCTTGTCCCTTGACTTCCCCGATCCCTATCCACACACACACACCCCGCCTCCTGACAGACCCTCGGGACTCCCACACCATAACCAACTCCCCTGTCCCCTGACCGCCCCCCCACCAAACCTCTGCCCCATCCCCCCGCCGCCCGTTCCTTATCCCCTGACTGCCCCGGGACTCCCTGCCCCTTATCCAACCCCTCTGGCCCCTTTACCATGCCACTTGAGCACCGTGACTGGAAGCTGCACAGCCTGCCAGCGCTCGCAGCCCCGCCCTCTTACTACGCTGCTCCGAGCAGCAGGATCTGAGGCCCAACCAGGAGGGGCAGGGCTTGTGGGAGGAGCCTCCCCAGCCGGGAGCTCAGGCGGGCCAGGCAGGATAGTCCCGCGGGCTGTAGTTTGCCCACCACTGGTCTAAGTCACACTCTCACCTCCCAGGCTGCTCCAGGGCTATGTAACAAGATACTGCACAGGTTGTAAAACTAAAATCAAGCGTTTAATATTCTGTTCCTCTTTTTCTCTATTTGCTACATGAGCTTGCCGTGATATTCTCCAGGCTGTATTAAATGAAGAACTTTCAGTCCAGTGTAACTTACTCTACATATTTGTCTCTCTTTCAGGCTGGTAAAGTTTTGAACAGTGCTTTCCCAAGAGGTGTGATGAGAAATGGCTTTAGGAAACAACACCCAGCGAAGTTATTCCATCATCCCATGTTTCATCTTTGTCGAGGTGAGTGCACTGCACAGATGCTGCAGGAAGTTTGTGTCATGCGGTGATGAAGCTAGGACAAAAACAGCTGAACTCTGTAAGAAAGAAGAGTAGCAAGTCAGCAGTTGTGAAATGTATCCTATTTTGATAAAGAAACAACAAGGATTGTCTATCACACATGAACACAGCTTGCTTATTTAACAAGGCATCCAGGCCAGACTGGGCTCACATTACAATCCCACAGTGGGGTATAAGAAGATCCCCCATCTCTCCCTTACAGCCCTGTATAGGCTTGTCAGACTTCAGATCCAGGTGCAGAAGAATGAGCAAGTGCTGCAGTTTCAATTATCCATTCCTGGAGCAGGTGAGTAGGGACTAGAGGGAGTGTTGGCTTTCCCTGCCCAGTGCACTGGCTAGCACAGCTGATCTAGGGGGTGTCATCATTTACTGCTGTAAGTGTCCACTGCCCTCTGGAGCCAGAAGAAAGTGAGGGAAGAATTGTGATTTAAAGGGTGTACCTGAGGCATGCAGTCCCTAGAGCTACCCCAGGTCGCTGCAACATAGCATCAACCCTTGCTCAGGGAAGTGAATTAATTCTCAGTGTAGCCCATTTTATAGACCAAGAGGCCAGTTGTTCAACTCTTACTGCAGTCAGTGAGCATTCACTCCGGTGAATGGTCCAGTGGGAATCTAGTGAGGTGCTTCTACTGTTTAAACATGGTGGTGGAGTCAGATGATACAACAGTTGTGAGTTAACTCATGTTGAAATCATGTGAGTGAGTGCTCAATTTAAGTAAGGGCCTTTGTTTACTGGGTATGGAGTTGGTTTTCTTTTATCAGCCTGGCAAGTTCTTTATTCGTCATTTATTCACTCTAGTGAGTTTGTTTTCTGTTATGATCAAAATAAATGAATATAAAAACCTCTTGTTCTGTCCTCCTCCTAGGAAGTAGGTGACATCTCAACCTGAGAATCTGGATTTGAGTTATTTTTCAAGGAAATTTTTATCAAAAGTTTGTCTGGGAAGAGCAGTTAAGGAGTCATAGGCATCTATCTCACCTATGGCTGTGTAATTCATACCCTCACACCTGTTGTTATTCCTTAATCCTGAATTGTAAAATTAACATTGTGGGACAGATTGAGACTAGGTCTGTGAGGATCACAGGGACAGGAGTGAGGGAGTAAGGCACAAAAAGAACCCACTGAAAAGGGCTAGAAGGCCTAGTCACAGTCTTGGTCTTTGTGTTCGGTGCGCCTGATCAAGCTCCCACTGAAGTCAATGGAGGGACCTTGCTGGCTGAGTATGGAGTTTGTCTGAGGCCCCATGCAAGCAAAGAGGCTTGCTTTCCATAATGCAAGGATAGTAACTTCTACAAAGGGAGTTAAGATATCTAGAGCATGTGATTGTAACAGGTACCTCTCTTGGCCTTACACAGGGTGCCTGCTCCCGCTAAGGGAGAGCTCGGCACCCACTCCCCACCTTCTGTTTCACTGAGATGTGCCATCAGAGTCCAATCAGTTTCTCTATGGGCCTGATCCAAAGCCCGTTGATGAAGTCTTCCTATTGCCTTGAATGAGCTTTGGTTAGCTGCTGTCATAACCAGAAATCTGACTGGCTGAAGAAAGTACTAGCTGTATAAGTATGGGACATAATCACATAGGCCAAGGCTGATTAACCAATTGTTATGGAAAAATGTTGCAAAACCATTGTAGAAACAGAGTGGTATATCTCAAGAGGTGGAGTTATAGCAGACAACTATATCTAGTGAATGGTTTAAGGCAACTGACCCTCAGTTGTGACTTACGGTTGTCCTTAGGGATTTCTCACTGATGTAATACCCACATTTTCAAGGAATAGAAGTCTGTCTCCTGTGGAAACCAGACAAACTTCTTAGGTAACCTCAAAAACAGGAAAGGACAGAAATCCATACATCATTTCATTTCATCCCCCAAACCACTTTTTTTCCCAAATGTATATAGGAAATACCAGAAAGGTGAGAAATAAGATGTTCTGAATGTGTAGCCTGAATCATCTCTGAAGATTTTTAGTCCTCTAATGTGTGAATGATGAGTCTGAGGGTAGCAGAGTCAACAGAGTGATAAATTGGCCTTTAGACAAGGCTGACATGAACGTAAAAATAAATCAAGTGCCAGGAGGAAGGGAAGATCGTTGTTCACTGCCTGAGTATCCTTCCCCTGTCCTTTGGCATGTTAGATGTGCTGACAGCAGTCGATTTCTATTAAGAAACAGATGCAAAGGCGGAGAACCAGTGTTAAAATGGATGTTCTCTGTGCTGGTGTTGGCTAATGCCAGCTCTTCCCATTCACTGTGCTTCATCTTTTACTCATGTTACTATTTTCCTTTCTGGAAAAGTGACATGGATTCTCCATGTCCAGGGCAGCCGAATTGGATTCTGAAGGCTATTTATGTTTATCTCAAGTAGTATAGATCTAACTAGTGTTTAGAAGTGGATTTCCCACTGGGAAGGCAAAGCTGATGGACAGCAGCCCACTCACTCTGAGAAACCACTACAGCTCTCAATAAGTTTCACTGAAAGTTTCACTGAAAGTGTTTTGCTTTTCAAGTCTCTTGGTTGCTGGAGGTCATTTCAAATGTGCCTTCAAGGGGCTACTCTTCATGGTAAGCTCTAAGGAGCCTCGCTAGAATGCAGGATTTGGGGTCCATACACAGTACCACATTAACGCGGGGACCACATTATAGCGGGGACCGCATTACCATGAATTCCAATTAGAGTAACTAAATTTGGGATCCATGGCTCTGACTGCACTATACGCAAATTCGCACTATATAGATGTGCATTCTAGTGAGGGTCCGCTGTACTAGTTAGTCCTCTTAGCACTGGGCCCCGTGTCAGTAATTTGATAGTAGCTCTGGACCAGTGATTCGCAACATTTCCTGGTGACGTAAGGAGAGCTGGCTGATTATATATGGAGCTTCTCCTCCTGCTTGTTTCTAGCTGCTAAGTCACATTGAGGACAGCTAGAAACACATTTTATGATTTCCTAATCGTTCTTTTCCATGTTTAGCAATTGCTGGTAAAGCAGTGGCATTATGTGATCACAAATGAGAGGAGAGAGAGCCCACAATCCATATTATCATCACTGATATTCCTAGGTTCCCTAGGGAGGTGGTGGAATCTCCAACCTTAGAGGTTTTTAAGGCCCGGCTTGACAAAGCCCTGCTGGGATGATTTAGTTGGGTCTGGTCCTGCTTTGAACAGGGGGTTGGACTAGATGACCTCCTGAGGTCTCTTCCAACCCTAATCTTTTATGATTCTGTGTTGAACCTAGAGCCCCTAACTGAAATTGGGGCCTTAGTGTGTTAGGTGTTGCACAGACACAGTAAGAGACAGCCCCTACTTGGGAGAGCTTATGGTTCAAAAAGGCAAGGCAGATGCAGGGAAGGAGAAATGGAGGCGTAGAGAGATTAAACAATTTGCCCAAGGTCACACATCAATTCAGTGGTAGAGCCAGGAAGAGAACCCAGGTTAATTCAGAGGCCTATCTACTGGATCCTACTACCTCTCTCACTGAACTTCCTCTCTCACAGCTCCTTCCTAGACCTAGTGGCCGAGTCAACATCGCTTTCCGATTCAGCAAGGGTGCATCACCTAGTGGTCAGAGCTGGTGTGACCACGTGGCTCAGCAAGGCAGTATGGCCTAGCAGGAAGAGTCAGTAGGGCTGTCCTCTCTCAGGGCTGTTCTCAGAGCTGTGTGCCCCAATGACCAGAATCAGTAAGGTCGCCCACTCTCAGGGCTGCCTGGCATAGTGGCCTGAGTCGTGCCCTTTCTGTGGGGCTGCCTGACCTTGTGGTCTGTTAGGGGAGTGGGCCACCACCCTGGGGTGGGTGGCAGCCGGGTGGGGGGATCCAGGCCCTCCCTGCTCCACTGGGTCCCCCAACAAGCCCCGTCACAGTCCTTTCCAGCTGTGATTCTATGATTCTGCTCTACCATATCAGCTCTACAATGCTTCTGGGTTTAGATGCGCTTAAGACTGAATATGAAAGTATTAGACACACATAGTTTTGATATTTTAAATATCCTGCTTGTGATGATATTTGACAGGTTTTTTTTGTAATTCTGATGGTTATTCAGACTTCCATTTTCAACATCATTTTCTTAATCTTATTTTTCTCCACTCAGCTCACTTATCTTAGCAGTTAGTTGTTATAAAACCTGACCTGAAGATGAATGGCTCATTGTAAGGACTTCTCCCCAAGGCTGACTTTTCCAAATTCATTTATACATTCAGATTGTGGACATTTAAATAAAGAGGCAACATGCAACATCTAATCTGTAATGACAGAAATGTTAAATCAACATTTCAGTTCCTAATTAGAGAAGCTATGTCACATGAAAGGCTAAAGAAGACTTGATTAAAATATTTCTGAGTCACTTATCAAATCTATGTCTGTGTCTAAAATATTCAAGGCAAATATCTTGATCATTCCTTTTTTATTGTGTTCTATCAGATATCATTATATTTTGCTATGCAATACAGCATATATCTCCAAATATTACATGACAGGAACTGCCATGATTATTTATTATATTAGATGTTATGTTATATACATACTAAAAGGATATGGGAAATAAAGAGGAGTGTTTACTCTTCTTGTATATGCAAATCTTGATGGTACTGATCAACTTTTATTTAAGAAAGAGATAAGGAATACTTAATCTTTCTCAGGATTTCTATGTTGCTTGCTAATACAGGACCCCGATGCTGATTGCCGCCAGTGTAAATAAGAGTGGCCTCCAAGATGCTGTAGTCCAGCATAGTGGGGACAGATGGTGAACAGAGGCTGCAACAGGAGCAGGGCAGTGCAAAGATGGGTTTAAAACCACTTTTGCTCGCACCACGCTGATATGCAGTTTTTGGCGAAATGAGGATCTGACTGTCCAGCTCATGGGCCTTGGTCCTGCTAGCTATTGAAGGCTGCTAACAGAAATGCAGAGAGCCAAGACACTAGTTTATTTGCTCAGAAGCTTCCAGAGGGATATGTGCACAATGGTCTACTGGGTTTGAAATGAGCTCTGTGAGGAGGGAGACAAAGTGAGTGAGGCTGGAGGTAGGGTTTGTGGATTGGCCACAGCTCTACATGTATTATAGTGAATGCTAATGGTGTATAGCAGCTATTTTTAGGATTTCCAATTGCACGCCAAGACCGTTGGCTACTCAGGTGTGCTCATATGTCTCAACCTCTGTACTTTGAAATGAGGGACAACACATCTTGAACTGAGGGACTCAGACTTTGTGGCCAGAGGGGACCATCATGACCATCTACTCTGACCTTCTACACATTTTAGACCATAGAACCTCACCCACCCACTCCAGTAAGAGACCCGTAACCTGGGGCTGAGTTACTGAAGTACGCATATCATGGCTTAAAGATTTGACCTTATAATGCAGCTTCATTTAAAATTAAATTAAAATGCAGAGCCTCACAGACCGGTGGCCAGGACCTGGGCAGTGTGAGTGTCACTGAAAATCATCTTGCGTGCCATAAGTTGCCTACCCCTGTTACAGCGAATCCACCATTTACTCTAGCTCAAACCGGCAAGTGACCTGTGCCTTATGATGCAGTAGAAGGCAAAAACAAAACAAAACAGGGTCTCTGCCAATCTAACTTGGGGGGAAATTCCTTCCTAACTCCAGTTAGGGTGATCAGATAGACTCTCAGCATGTGGGCAAGACCCACCAGCCAGACACCTGGGAAAGAATTCTCCCTAGTAACTCAGAGCCCTCCCCATCTGATGCACCACATAATGTGGGAGACACATATTTTATTGAACACACTGTTTTGTTTGAAAAACATAAATATAAGAATACAAATATCCTGGAACTACTTATAATAAAACTAAACAGTGATTCTGTGGGCGGGGATGAGGTGGTCTTGGAGCAGAGATTTTGGTTGTGGGGATCAGGGCTCCAGGGACCCTGCTCTTGCCAGCACCAGGGCAAATCTCTCTTCCAATCAGCAGGGGTCCAGCATCAGCATCTTCCCCTGAGACAGAAGCCTGGGCCCCCCAGTAGCAGATCCCAGTTGTCGTTCTCCACATTTCCCAGCCCAGGCACCCAGAGGGACATGAGGTGGGAGTTGAGCCCTCCATGTCTGACTGCCTTCCTGGACACACAGGGTCACAGCTGCCCCCTAGCTCAGCAGCCAGTCAGAGCCCAGCAGAATTTTGCAAGGGCAAGAGGAGACCTTAGGACAACTTGAAAAATGGGGAAGAGACATGACATGTCCTGCACCATGCAGGAAACACGTACGAGGTATTGGGTGTGCTTAAGAGCTGCAGTTGGCAGTGTGCATGTGGGGTTCTAAGAAAACTGCCCCAACATCCATCTCTTATGACTTATGCTGGCCACAGGGTCATTACTAAAACACTGCCCTACAGGGCATACTTCCCCTCATGCTGTCAGGTCATGAGTAACAAAGCACTTGCCACAGGCTGGCTGGCCCTTTCAGGGGAGTCCGGCTCAGCCTTGCCTGTGAGGATCATCTACCCTCCCAGCTGATCCTATTCAGCTGGGGAATCAGGTGGCTTCAGGTAATGACAGGACCCAGGTGAGTGAATGAGAGGACTGGAATAAAAGGCTGAGAGAGCAGCTCAGTTGGTGGGAGGAGACTGGGCGGGTGGGAGGAGTCCTGGTGTTGAGGCCTGGAGGAGAGTAGGTTTTGGGATCCCCCTCCTGAGAAGGCAGCTCTGGCAAAAGGGCCAGGAGCAGCAAAGACATGGAAAGGCTAAAGGAGAGGGCTGAGCTACTATGGTGGTCCTGGGTTGAAGGGCAGGGCGCCAAGGAGGCAGCCCTGAGGTTGGTGTTCTGGAAGAGGAATGGATCAGGGGTCTCTAGGAATGAAGTTCTGGGACAGGATATTCTGAATAGAAGCACATAGAAGTGGCATCAGATGATGGATTGATCAACAGTGTCTTGGTGGACACTGATTAGGGTGGTACATTGTGATCCTGGATGGGTCGAGACTAAATGTGACTTGGATGGAGGGCTGAGTCACAAGAAGCAGCAGACTGCTGCAGGACTGGAGTGGCTGTCACCAGCTACACAGGGGAGTACTAGCACAAAGTCCTTTCCTTGATGGTACTGTGCTAAGCAGCCCTACTGACAATTCAGTGTTGCTCGCTCACTCTCGTCTGCATCCCTGTAGGACTGTGCCTTCAGGCGTGCACCAGGGGTCGGCAATCTTTTGGCACACGAGCCAATTTTAGATGGCACACGGTAGGCTCAGCCCGCCACCGCTCTGGGGTTCCCGCTACTGGCCCCTTGCCAGCCGGGGTCCCGCTGCTGGTCCCACTCAGTGCCCGCTGCTGGCCTGGGTAAAGGAACACAGGCTGGCAGCGGGCTGAAACCTCGGCTGGCAGCAGCCCTCAGCGAGAACCCCAGAGCAGCAGCGGGCTGAGCCGCTCAGCCCCCCCGCTGCTCTCGAGTTCCCGCAGCGGGCTCCTGCCAGCCGGGGTCCTGCCGCCAGCCTCACTCAGGGCCCGCTGCTAGCCTGAGTGCTGGCAGTGGGCTGAGCAGGTCAGGGCTGAGACCCCAGAGCGGCAGCAGGCTGAGCAGGGCCAGTGGCAGCCGGGAGCCCAGAGCGGCAACGAGCTGAGCAGCTCAGCCTGCTGCCAGTTGGGGTCTCAGCTGCCGGTCCTCTTCAGCCCGCTGCCGGCCTGTGGTTTTCTTCATCCAGGCCGGCAGTGGGCTGAGCAGGGCCGGTGGCAGGGACCTTTGCTGGCAGCAGAGGTGAAAGTAAGCCGGTATGCCCCGGCTTCCCCAGGGGTCAATTTAAAGGGTCTGGGGCTCCCAGCAGTGGCTGGAGCCCCCGGCCCTTTAAATTGCCATCAGAGCCCCACTACTGAAGCCCTGGGGTAGTGGCGGTGGGGCTCCAGCTGCTGTTTAAAGAGGCCAGTGTTCCCGCTACCACTACCGCCCTGGGCCTTTTAAAGAGCCCCCGGCTGCCGCTGCTACCCCGGTAGGGGGTGGGGGAGAAGGAGGAGGGGACACTTACCTATAGGGTATCCTGGTGGGCTGGGGGCTCTGACCCACTCAGTCCCACCCCTTCTGCCTGAGGCCCCACCTCTTCTGGGGGCCAGAGCTGGCCCAAGCCCAACTTAGACTGGCATACAAGGGAGGGAATAAATTAAGACTCGGCACAGCACTTCTGAAAGGTTGCCGACCCCTGCACTACACACACAACCAAACATCATCCCTCCCAATCAGAGCTGGTTGATTGCGTTAAAAGGATGGTGGGTGCGGAGACTGCAATAGAGAAAAGTAAAATAAACATAGCTGGAGATAAGTTTTGTATCCAGAATTTTCTATCATGGTTCATGTGGACGGAATTATTGAGCAGGGGACATCATCAGTTTTGATTTGAGGCTATTTGTTTACTAGGGATAAAATTTAGCATAATGGGGCCCTGATCTCAAATGGGGTCTCTATGCACTTTGTTGTAATCACTTGTTTATTTTTTAGATTATTCAGTAATATCCCATTGATAACATGCTTCATTTAAACCAATGTTTATTCTCCTCTGTTTTGAAATGTGTGATATTTATAGCCATATTTTTCTGCGTTGTACAAAACAAACACATAATTATTGAATATAGGTCCCTGATTCTGAAGACTCTCCCATGAGTAACTTTACACATGTGAGTTGTTCTGTTGTTTCTGATGGGCCTGTTTGTGTGTGTAATTGTTTGTAGGAATGAGGCCTCTGTAAATATACTGAATTTTACAAGACTTTGACTGCTGCGGAAAGCAATTAGAAAGCTAGTTCCAATGTGCTAGTTTTCTACAAATATCAAGACAGAGATATTTTCATACCATGAGAAAACAATATGCCCCCAGAATCACATGTACAACCCCAGTTGGGCTCCCTATGTACACTTGAGGGCAGAACTTGAACCATTGTGTGCAAACATCATGATGGACAGGCTCTAAAGAGCTTTGTGTTATAAAAATGTTCCTTACGTTTCCTGGTTTTAGTTTTACACCAGTATAACTACAATAAAAATAGTGCCCACAGGCTAGCATGACAAAAGAATTCAGGATAAAAAGCCAACAGGTGGTTCATCCTGATTTCAGAACTAGACAAAGGGAAAATCCAGCAAAACACAATGTAACTAAGGTGTGTCCCTGTGTGTGGGACAATGCCATGTCTATGCTGTCCCAGCCATAGGGCAGGGAAGGGATTGTGCTTCTGTAAAGCACAACTCCCTCCTTGCTTCCTCTTTCTCTGGGGGATATTGGTCTATGACAGCAAATTGCAGCATCTCTCACGTGAGCCTTGTCTGGTGCATGGTGGGTGCCGAGCCAGGCTCGACCCACCTTCCTGCTTGGAATGGAGGGATTACTAGGCTTACAGATCTTGCTTATCCTGCATGCCTGGACTCAAGGTTCTCATAGCCCTTTCAAGAGTTTAAGGAGAATTCTTACTTCTGTAACCCTTCTGCCCATCAGAGTTGGCAGCAACAAGGGCCGGGTTCAGTATCCAGGGGTTCCATTCCAATAGCACAATACAAAAACCGGCTCGAGCCCCCACCCAGTGACCTGGGACAACCATATACCACCCCTCTGGGCGTCTGTAAGAGACAATACTTCCCCTCTCGCAAGCACAGAGTCTGAGTGTACCAAAGCCTTTTAATAACAGGGAGAAACAATGTGGCATTATATTGGGGAAACACCACAAACAAGGTTAATAAACCAAACCATGAACCAGAAGCCCCCCTCCCAGCAAATAGGCCGTGGCCTTCCCTTTGGCTCTTGAGTTCCACAACCCCAAAAAGTCACTCAATAGTCCCAAAAGTCCAACAGCCCAAGAGTCTCTGTCCTTGGTCCGTGCAGAGTTCAAAAGTCAATTGGCAGAGTCTTACCTCCAGCCTGGGTGGAGATGGAGGGTAGGGCACGGGGCACCTTACGTGGTCCGAGGCCGACTGCGCCGCCTCTCCGTGAGGTTCCGCTGCAGCTCTCACCGCAATCGGCTCTGCTCCGCTCCGCTGGCTGTCCTACGAACCGCTCTGCCCGTTGATCCGCTAGCTGCTCTGCTAGCCGACACACAGACAGCTCTGCCGCGCCGGTCACTCTGCCCGCAGCACCCACGCCTCTGCTAGGTGACAGACAGACAGCTCTGCTGCGCCGGTCACTCTGCCCGCAGCACCCATGCCTCTGCTAGGTGACAGACAGACAGCTCTGCCGCGCCGGTCACTCTGCCCGCAGCACCAATGCCTCCGCTAGTCGACAGACAGCTCTGCTGCACCAGTCACTCCGCTAGCCGTCCTGCTAGCCGACACACAGACTGCTCTGCTGCACCAGCCACTCTGCACTTTTTCCAGGTCCCCCCTACTTAAGACAGCGCTCAATGATTTCTTTAGCTCTTAGGTGATTTCAGCTCTTAAGTGATTTCAGCTCACAGTAGGGGAGCCTTAGTACAGGTGCACCAGTGAGCCCAAAGCAATTGTCAGCTCAGCAGCCTGGAACCAGGCTCCTAATGGAAGCAAAATTCAATTCTGACATTCCACAGTAGAGAGAGACAGGGTGCAATAGACCTGGGAGGCCCTCAGACAGAGCTCTTACCAAAAGGTATAGGTGCTTGTCCATCACCTCTCTCAATCTCACAGTGTTCTGAAAACGCATGGCCCTTGCCCAGTGAGTGCTACCTAGATGATGGCGAGTCCCTCCATCATAACAAGGGCCAAGTACGTGTCCATAGTCCTTCATTCACATAATCACAGTAACATCACTTTATCATTCCTGCCCCAATAACATAGAAACTGGGGCTCCCTCATCAGCCGAAGTGGCCATGTGGGCTGCTGTGGGCTCAGGCTAGGCGCAGTGGGTGTGTCTATGCAAATTGATCAGCCCCAGACTTATTTTGCAAGGCTCACTGCAATTCCCATAGTTCACCACCAGATGTCAGAATATATCTCATTCCTGACACTGCTTACACTTCACCCTTACGGCCCTGCGTAGGTGTCAAATCCAAGTCACAGTCTGGTCCATCGTGGTGTACATTATACTGTATCATTTAATTCAGTTGATTACATTGCAGATCAGAGTTGAATGCCCCATAGATCTAAATAAATGTCTCACTTTCAGGATCTATTATAATTTGAAAACAAGTAAAATACAAAAGACCCTGTGCACTCATCCTATCATCGACCTGTACATTCATCTTCGATTGATGCCATTTGTACTTTCGCTATAATGCCCATCTCCCCTTCAAGCAGGATATGGTCCCAACTAGTTGCACGGAGAGCTGATCTTCGGTGCTGCTGAATTTCCTTGCAGGTAAATGGCAAAATGAAAATGAAATCCGAGTGAAATCAATGTACTATGCTCAACAGCCCTCCGTCCCTCAACCAATCTCTGGCAGTCATTCAAGGTGCATCTACACAGGGATAAAAAAAATCCTCAGCTGACTCAGGTCAGCTGACTTAGTCTCATGGGGCTCAGGCTCCGGACTGAAAAATTGCCATGTAGGCATTTGGACTCAGGCTGGAGCCTGAGACCTGGGAACCTCCAAGGGGTGAAGGTCCCAGATCCCAGGCTCTGGTCTCAGATCTCGGGGTCCAGCCCAAACCCGAATGTCTACGCAACAATTTTTCGCCCTGAGCCTGATCCTCACAAGCCCAAGTCAGCTGACATAGGCCAGCCATGGTCATCCCTTTGTAGATGTACCCTCAGAAGAGAGATGAATTCTAATGAACTTCTTAAAGATTTGCTTTCCCCTTTGTGAAATCTTCTGACATTCTCCTTGGATCAAAGGCTTATCCCTGAGCATGAACCCATCCAAACCAGAAATATTCATTGCCAACCCAGGATACACTGCTCTACAGCCAAACTGCTTCTGAAATAAATGTAGTCAAACTTTACTAATTCCGGGTCACTGAGAACGAAAATGATGCTTAAAATTGTTGATTGGCTCTAGTTTTCAAGATATGCTATTGGGTCAGTATATATGACCCTTGACATGGGAATGGCGGACGATAAGTGAGTTATAAAGGGAAGGGATCTCAATTTAAACCAGAAATGACTAAAATACATCTTTGACTGGATCTATGAATAAATCTATGACTGGGTTTGGACAGTACTTGCTTTTTTAGGCAAAACAATGAATGATGCAATCTGAAGCTGGTATTGCATCATACATGATATGAATTGCATCATGTTATTCCTAGAAGTCATGGATGATGCAATCATAACAAAGCTTACATCACTCTGCTGAACAAATTGCCCTATATCAGCTCTAGAAATCATGCAGTGTCATGCTCTCTTATTTGTCAGTGTTTGATTTTGCAAAGGGACACATTTCTGTTTAGCCAAAGTGAGCAGAGATGCCTCGTACTTGTGTGAACAGTGCACATAACTTCTGCTATGTTTGTGGTGAAGTGACTTTTGCATCACAAAAGCGCAGTCTAACCACTATGGTTAAGAAAGCCTATCACCTTTATTTTGGCTGCAAAATTGGACATCAGGACAAGAGGTGAGCCCCACACATATGCTGCAACACTTGTGCAACAAATCTTCGCCAGTGGTTGAACAGGCAAAGGAAATCTATGCCTTTTGCAGTGACAATGATTTGGAGAGAGCCAACAGATCATACCAACAATTGTTACTTCTGCATGGTGCCTCCAGCTGGGAAAGGTGTGTCAAAGAAGAAAAAGTGGACTGTGCATTATCCAAACATTCCATCAGCTATACGCCCAATACCCCACGGAGAAGGACTGCCGGTTCCTGATGCACCAGAATCATTCTCACTTGAGTCAGACGAGGAAGAGGAAGAGGACGAAACTTCTGGTCCTGAAGCATCAATGTCACAGGACCCACATTTTCTCCCATCCTCCTCCTCTGAACCACACCTCATAACACAAGCTGAACTGAATGACCTTGTCAGGGATTTGTAACTACCCAAGAGTAAGGCAGAGCTCTTGGGCTCCAGACTACAGCAGTGGAATCTCCTGGCAGGTGATGTTAGGTTTCCACGTTCCGTGACCGTCAAAAGGATCTTGTCCCACTCTTCTTCATGGAATGTGATCTTGTAGCCTGCAACAATATCGATGGTGTGATGGCAGCCCTCAACATCGTTCACGATCCAGATGAGTGGAGATTCTTCATTGATTAAAGCTGTTTTGCTGCATAATGGCAATGTTTTGCCATCAATTCCAGTTGGTCATGCAGTCCATATGAAGGAAACCTATGACAACATGAAACAACTTTTCAGGTGCATAAACTATGACCAACATCAGTGGCAGCTTTGTGGCGATTTGAAGGTTGTTGCTCTCTTGCTTGGTCTGCAGACTGGATACACAAAGTACTGCTGTTTTCTCTGCGAATGGGATAGTCGTGCAAGAGATTCCCACTACATCAAGAAAGATTGGCCACTCCGACAGTCATTGGAACCTGGGAGGAAAAGTGTTCAGCATCCACCACTTGTTGAATCAAGGAAGATTTTGTTACCACCCTTACACATCAAGCTGGGTCTGATGAAGAACTTTGTCAAGGCCATTGACAAAACACAAGCAGCTTTCAAGTACCTCCGTGGAAAATTTCCAAGGTTAAGTGAAGCTAAGATAAAGGAAGGTGTCTTTGTTGGTCCTCAGATTCGTGAACTTCTTCAAAATGATGCATTTGACCATGCACTGCGTGGCAAGGAAAAGACGACATGGAAAGCCTTCCAGTCAGTGGCAATACATTTTCTCGGAAACAACAAGGCAGACAACTACAGGTTGTTGGTGGAAAACCTCCTCAAGGCATACAAAAGCCTTGGTTGCAACATGTCACTAAAGATACATTTTTTGCATTCTCATCTAGATTTTTTTCCACCAAACTGCGGAGCAGTGCACAACGAGCACGGCAAGCGATTTCACCAGGACATTGCAACAATGGAGAAACGCTATCAGGGCAAATGGAGCCCATCAATGCTTGCAGACTATTGCTGGACAGTGACAAGAGATGCTCCATTTAATGAATACAAGAGACAAGCCAAGAAGCGCCGAGTAGACACTGAATAGGACTAAACTATGTACATAATAGTTTTTTGCCTTTTGTTTCATAATACATTTTATTTATATAACCCTTTTGCTGATTTTTAAAGTGTTACATAAACAGGACTGGTGAAATATTATCATGTAAAGCGACCATAAACACATGAAAAGACCTAGGTTTACAATTTATGATTAAAACTCTACTATCTACACAATATACATAGACATAAAATGTAAAAACTTAAATATCTTAGAAACAGTAGCCAATCAGTTGTTTTAATTGTCATATTTGAATTCAGCACATCAAAATACATAATAAATATCACATTTTATCTCTGAAGCAGATGACTTCTAAAAAATTGTAGACCAGTGATATTTGTGGTATTGCTGAATGACGCATTCTAGACCATCTTGAGTAAAGTACATCAAGGGATTCCACACCCAGGGACTTCTCAAGAAGGGAAGATTTTTTACAAAGGTTAGTGAAAAGGTGTTTCTGTGCTAATGCCCCCTCACAGCCTGGTTAATGGGAGGAGCCAGAACATAAATCTGAGCTGGATGCTATTTCCATTTTTACTTTGCAGTTCACCTTTAACAAGAGATTCCTCATTTGTCTCATCTGTAGCCAGAATTAGCGCACACACAAAATATTGTAGGCCATCCTGATCATCCTCTTCTCTTTTAGGCATGGAAAGAATGATGAAAGCACAAATACTGCCCCAAAATGTCCAATCTGCATGCCTCAGGGAGGGAAATAGGAACTGCCTTCCTTTTGGCTGTGGATGCTCCATGCATGATCACTGATAAGTTAGGGCTTCCCAAATTTCAGCAGGGCATAACTAAGCATGGAGAGAGTGGAGCTGGGAACAGATTTTTGTGTAGAGCTGGTGTCTCCAAGCAAAGTAACGGAAACTGATTGACACTGAAGTGTCAATCAGTTTCCGTCACTTTGCTCGAAGTAATGAGATACTGCTCTCTCACTGAGGCGATGTTACCATAGCCCTTCGATCAGTAGGTTTGGAAGTGATGTGGTGGCTTTGAAAGATAGAGGTCCAAGCCACTGGTAACCTTCTCACCCCTGGGGCCAGGCCACCCTGGCATACACCTGCCCTTCGCCAGCCAGCCAATCTGGGGCAATCTCACCGTGCCTTTGCAGTATCCGTTACCCTGTTCCATGCGGTCATCAGACGCCCAGTCAGGGTTTTTTTTGGCCACACAGTTTGTTCCCTCATCAGGCGATTAACTCTGTCTCTGCCACAATAGGTGGAGCGGATCTTGGTAGTGATGGCTCTTGTTTCCTGTGATTTCATAATCTTTAAAATATCTAGTCAGTATATTGGTTTGCACATTAAGATAAACAGAATTTTAACAGACTTCAAAGAGAAACTGCAGAACTAACATTCATTTGCAAATTTAACACCATCAATTTGGGTTTGAATAGGGACTGGGAGTGGCTGGCTCACTACAAAAGCAACTTTCCCTCTCTTGGCATTGACACCTCCTCATCAATTATTTGGAGTGAACCACATTCACCCTGATTGAATTGGCCTTGGGAATACTGGTTCTCCACTTGTAATGTAACTCCCTTCTCTTCATGTATAATAATGCCTGAACCTGTAATTTGCACTCCATGCATCTGAAAAAGTAGGGGTTTTACCTAAGAAGGCTTATGCCCAAATAAATCTGTTAGTCTTGAATGTTCCACCAGACTCCATGTTAAGATAACCAGTTACAAAAAGGTGGTAGAATTTCACACTGGCAAAGCAATGTAAAGGGGACTTACTTCAAATGCAAATCTGGCTTCTGTTATATACCCTCTGCAACTTCTACCACTTATGCTTATGGTAATTGGGAGAAAAGATTGATATGTCACAGTAAGAATAATCAATCTCAATTGTACCCTTAAAAGTATACATTGTGGGGCGGGGGGTGTTATACACACTGTGATGGGGCAAGGCCAGATGGCTATAGGAAAGTGCTAAGGAACAGATATGTTAGTCCCCAGCTAAACAAATCCCTGGTACCACTGGAACCAAATGGCAGTTGTTCCAGGGCAATCAGGACACCTGGGGCCAATTAGGAACCTTCTGGAAAGCAGTAGAAATAGCTAGTCTAATTGGGACACCTGAAGCCAATCAGGGGCTGGCTGAAACCAGTTAAAAACCTCCCAGTTAGTCAGGTGCGGGTGGATGTCAGGAGCTGTGGGAGGAAGTTGTGGTGTTAGTGAGACTGAGTGGTAGACAACAGATCATACGCAAGGAAGGAGACCCTGAGGTAAGGGTGAAGTGGAGTTTGAAGAAGCGGGGACTGCTGTGGGGAAGTAGCCCAGGGAATTGTATGGTGTTCTGTTGCTAAAAGGTCAGCCATCATAGCTGATACTATTAGGGTCCCTGGGCTGGAGCCCGGAGTAGAGGGTGGGCCTGGGCTGTCCCCTTTCTGCTTCCCCTAATTAGTCTCTGAGATTGGGAGACAACAGAGCCTGTGCCAGGAAGGATAGCTTCTCCTCACTGGCTTGTGATGAAAATGGCTCAATAGGCTGTGACCTTGTCTCTAGAGAGAGAAGGGCTATGTGGAGGGGTCACAGCAAGCCTCTGAGGCTAGTGAAATCCGCCAGGAAATGCAGGATCCATGGAGACAAGGACAGAGCTTTGTCACAATACCCAATGCCATTTTTCCCTCCTTTCCTTTTTTCTGTTTAGAATTTTTCCATTATTGGTTTTCCTTATAAAAGTGAAAATGTACATTGAAAGTCTAACAAAACAAAAATGTTCAGTTTCTTTTGAAAATGTTCATGGAAAATTATGATTTTTCAACCAGCTGTATAAAATGCCTTCCATTTTATTTATTTATTCTCATTTTGCCTCTTTCCTCATGAAAAAGAAGGAAAGTCAGTGGAACTGTTTATGTGGGTAAAGTTAAGTTTATGTTGAAGTGCTTTGCTGTTTTGGGATCTTAGGGATTGTCTATGCTTGGAAATTTACTGAAATTGTAGGCAATTCTTTCAGAAGAGGAGTGTCTTTATGAGACGTATATTGAAATAATTTTTTTGGAACAACAATTTTGGTCAGTGAACATCATGTCTGCTCTCCAATCTCATAAGTTGCTGAACAAACCAAAACATCAGATCTGATGACCCTTGAATGTTGTGCAAATTCAGGTGTAGCTTTAGAGCCAAACACTGTGAGCCAGCCAATTGCTAAACTATATTTTAAAGCACATTCAAACTAGATTTGCTATGAACTCTCTTCTACAAATTAGACCAACTGTTGGTCAGCTGATTTGTACCCACAGTCATTTGGAAGATTATCCTTTCATACCGTTTTATCAATCTAGTCAATGCAACAACAGCATTTTTTGTTTAAAAACAGCCAGGAAATGAAATTTTCAGCGGAAGTGCTCATAAAAATGCTGTTTTTGCTACCTGCTTTGGAATAGCTACGTCTTATGGGAGAAGGCCTGCAGTCCTCACACATAAAATAAATATATAGCTTTAATATTTAGAGACACATGGGCGGCAAAGCATTTCTCTCTCTCTCTCCCTGCATTTTGCTGCAGTGATTTTTATGTGATAAATCAGGCTGAGGAAATGTTTTTCAGTTGAACTTTTTTGTGATACTGCTTTAGATTAGTTCCCTATGTTGTGCAAGTGCCCGTTGAAGGCATGTTTGTCGTCAGTAACACAGTCGGGATTATATTGCTACAAAAAGGCTGGGAGCATATTGAAATGATGGAGTAAACATTTCCTTTCTTTTAATCTAAGTTTTTGTTTCAGCTTTCTAGAAACTTGAAACATTTCCCCTCTTTTTATTGTACCATTCTTTCCTTCTTACCTTATGACTAAAATTAGTGCAGTCAATGGGAGTTTTATCAAAGACTTCCATGGAAAGACAATTGAGCCCTTTAGGTTTTACATTTCCATGTACTCTAGTCCTCAGAGCAAGTATCTTTGATGGGATGGGCTACTGTTGGAGCCACTTCCTTTCCATCTTATTTCCCTGGAAAAGCCTATTTACTCTTCCTGTCCTCTCAAAGCCATTGGTCTGTGGTAACCTTCATTCCAGTAAAGAAAACTCTGCCTAGAATCTGATGTTTGTAGCCCAAGAGGGCTGGGTCACTATAATGTAATGTGCTTCCTCATCCCTTCTTTCCCTACAGCTGGAAAATGAAAAACTGAACTCGGAGGCGGGGATCACAGCTTTCATAGTCTATGAACTGAGATAGGAGCTGATTAAAAAATGGAGGGTAAATTCTTGAAAGTTTTCCTGTTTTCTGGAGAGGGGGAAGTTATCCAAATTTAAAATTTTGATGAACATTTTTGTTGTAATTTTGAAACTTGAAACAGTTTAGCCAGCTCTAGCTGCCATAGAATGTGCAGGAGAACATCATGAGTGTTATCCTGATGGAAGTGATTAGACAGTCATTCTGAGCTGTATCAAGGATGCCCAGTGATGGTGTCACAGTTCTGAGCACTTAAAATATACAGGTTGAGATTTTCATAATATATCTAAGGGTGGAGATGAGGAGGCGAGAGGTGAGCCAGGGGCGAGGAAGCGAGGGATGAGGACTGGAGATGAGCGGTGGGCAAATTGGGGTGGGGGTAAGAGGGTGAGTGGTGGGGAGGCCCCGGTGGAGGAGTAAGGAGGAGAGCGGCAAACCAGCAGCAGGGTGAGGAGGGTGGTGGGGCCAGCCTCCCTTGTCCTCCCCTCCCCAGACCCAACCCACCCAAATATGTTTTTCGCTATTATTTGGACTTCTATTATGTAAAAGCCTTTTTAAATTTACTTCAGAATTGTTAGACAGTCAGTCACTTTTACCAAAAAAGCAAAAGAAACAATAATAATAAAAACAAGAACGTGCAACGCACCTTATTTGTGTTTCTATTCTGTCAGGTTCAGTAAAAAATAGAGATAACTATGCGTGACTTTTATTATTGAGTCTGCAAAAAAAACCTCCAAACCATACATAAATAAATTACAATGATTTGGATGCATATAAGTGCATATTACTTTATTAACTTAAGGAAAAATAAATAATTTTAGGAAAAAGTGTAAATGCGGCCACTAGCAAGAGTTGTTGGCTGCATTCCGAGGCCACCAAAAAATTTGTTGCGAAAACCCTTGCTATAGAATGTACAGTTTATAAAGTCACCCTGAGCTGAATTATTTTCAAATAGTTTTAAGTAAATTATAATTGTAGTATGTGGCAGTCTTTGTTATGCTTTGCTGACTTGTCAGAAAGGTGGATGGGCTGGATGGGCCAGTGGTTAAGGTGCTAGCCTCTGGCTTGGGAGATCTGTATTTAATTCCTTGATTTAGCACAGACTCCCTGTATGACTTTGGTTAAGCGACTTGAACCCAGCTCAGTTTCAATTGAAATCAGTGGAAGTTAGGAGCCTACATACTTTTGAGAACCTGGGGAAATGGGGCATGGAGAGATGAGGGCTCATCTATAAAATGGGGCTAGTTGCATTCCCAGCCTCACAGGGGTGTTGTGAGCATAATTACATTAAAGATTGTGAGGTGCTTATGTATGAGGGTGATGAGGGCCATATAAGTACCACAGACCTCCATGAAGCAATTGTAAAAAATCCTATACAGTTACACAGTGGTACTATGCTACATTTCTATGAGAACATACAATACTTCTCAGTAGTCCAAATGCTCAACTCTGTTATTTGCTTGAGCTCCATTGTTTCTCACCTTGTTCATTCATGATGCATATTAATTTCTCTGTGTATTACTCTCTTAATTTCTCTTTAAACTCTCCCTATTTGCCAGTCATTCCTTATTATTTGCTTTTTTCATCTCTAAGCCTTATTCTACCTTTGTTACCGATGACTAGATAATTCCATATTGCACAATTGGCTTAATCTCCGTGAATGGGTATCTATCAAACATTGGATTACTTCTCTTGAGTTGCTAGGTAGTTTTAATGTTACCTGACAATATAATAAACCTTCATCTTCTGGAGAAAAAAATACTAGATAAATTCATGGGTTCATCAATGGCTATTAGCCAGGATGGGCAGGGATGATGTCCCTAGCCTGTTTGCCAGAAGCTGGGAAGAGTGACAGGGAATGAATCACTTGATCCTTACCTGTTCTGTTCATTCCTTTTTGGGGCACCTGGCATTGGCCACTGTCAGAAGACAGAATAATGGGCTACATGGATTTTTGGTCTGACCCAGTATGGCCGTTCTTATATTTTTGTTTGCCAAGCAGTCTGAAAGGATTTCTTCCACACCACCTTTGTAGTATTTTTGCATTCATACATTTAGATTGTAACATCCTTTTTCCTTATGATATAAAGACTGCTGGGTGACCTTAACTACAGAGACGCCACCATGTCTTCATGACACATTTATATAAGATGATTTTCAGGATAGTCAGATATAGTAACTGTGTTCATCCTCGGATAAGCCCGCATAAGTTGCAGTGTTCCTGAAATACTGCCATAGAGCTGGATCCCGGATTCTTTACTCACGTGAGTACTCCCGTTGGATGATTCAGTGTCACAACTCACGGAGACCAAAATTAGTCATGTGCATCAACATGTTCAGAGGACTGAATTTTTGATTAAGATAATATTGAAGCACCAGAGAATCAGTGTGGCCAAAGCTGTGACATCCTATGAAAAGGAGGTCATAACAACAATGATGTCCAGCAAATATAGAAAGAAGATATTGAAATTATTAATTTAAGCAAAGGTCGGTAGATATTTAATCTTCATGGTAATTTTTCAGTTTTATAAGATGCCGAGCATTATTGTCTTGCCTAGCCTAGCAAATGCAGGCTATATAATGGCAAAGATGTATGGTTTTTGTACAGATCTACAACAGTAAGTTGTATTTGGCTCTCACTACAGCATTACTGTACAGGATCTGAACTCAGGGTGCATCTTTTCTGAGAAGAGACCTTGTTATAACTATTATTTAATAGGTCACACTTTCTATTAAGGGTGTATTTAGAAATAGTTTATATAGAAATGATGAATAGACATTTTAATAAATAAGTCCATTGTTATATCGTGTAGGAGGTCAATTGGTTGCTTATAACCATCTTCAGCACTTTCAGCGGATGTGTTTAAAACAATCTATAACACACACTAATAATTTCTGTTATAACACCTATTAATCATTTATTAACCTTTTATAGACTGTTTATAAATCACCCTCACAATAAAGTAGGACCGGTTAAGGTATATTATATTAGCATTCAGAGTACCGATCAGGATCAAGTTCTCAATGTTACGTGCTGTACAAAAGCATAAAGACGTGTAGTGAAATGCCCATTGGAGTCAATGAGAGTTTTTGCCTTTGACTTCAGTGGGACCAAGATTTCACCTGTGGCTTCCACTCCAAAGATTTTGTAATCTAGAGAGATTGAATTTGGTTAGTCCTAAGAGGTTTAACATATATTTTATTAAAATGTCAAAGTTTAAAAATTACTGACTGACTAATCATTGAATGGAGCAGTGCTATTAGGACAACCAGAATTTAAATTCTAATAGCATGCTTATCTATCTTACAATAGGAGTACTAATATGTTAATAAGAGTTTTGACTTATTTAGGATTGAGAAAGGAATGAAAGATTGAATTCTCCAAAATAGAATGTGATCTTTTATTTAACACAGGGGAGTTATTGATTTCATTTGCCTTTGGTTTACTGCAGCCTATAACTGAGACTGCATTTCTAATAAACTTATATTATAGATAGAGGTAAATTTATCTAGAAATGTAAACCATATTTATGTTAGTGCCTGACTAATTTAAAAATCCAATTACAATGGAGTGGAGTAATCTTTCAAGTAGATTGGATAAAGGATTACACTTTTATTCTTTGGGACGTTACCAAACTTGACTCAGAGGGCCCATTACATTAGCAGTACAGTGAAGTTGTCCTCAGTGATCTATATGTGTTCATTGCTCACACTGATTTTGAAAATCAGAGTGAACTGTTAGTCAGGCATTTCACAAACTCACAATAAGTAGCTTTAAAGTTATTTTGACTGGCCAAATTCAGGTAGAGGAAGGAGGAATTGGAGTGCTCTTTACCTCATTCATTTATACGTTTTTCATGCTTATTACACGAGTCCTGTAGAGATGACGGGTGAAGGGGGAAATGTATTATGGGACTCAGGAAAACCCCAGAGCATACATGAGTTGAATAAAATAGGCAGCCAGAGCCAAGCAACGAAAGCGTCAAACATAAAACCATTTCTTCTTCCCCACCTCCCTGGCCACTTCCTTGGGATATTACTAAAGGTGTTGGGTCTGTAGGGCTCAGGGGTGAAAAAAGGACTGGTCAGATGGAAATGTAGAAGTATGTGGTTAGGCTAGGAAGGATGTGACAAAGAGGAGGAAGGCAAAAGGAGATCAATATTGTCTTGGTGTATGAGGGCCAATAGGTCTGCCAAGCTGCTGGCGGGTGGTGGGGAACTAATGCCTCTCTGAAAGGCCTTGGCCATACCTTCTGGTCACAGGGGAATTAGGGTCAGGAGATGTTCTGGCACGAGTCCGTGGCGTGCCCCGCAGGCAGGGGAGCACTGGCACGGGTCCATGATGCGCCCTGCAGGCAGGGGAGCGCCAGTCCAGGTCAGGTTATTCCACCACTGGCAGCTCCGGTTCCCCTTCAGCATCCACCTCGCTCAGGCACAGGTTACTGCTGGGCTCCAGCAGTCCCTTGGGGTACTCTGCAGCTGGCAGATCAGGTAACTTAAGTCCTTCCTCTAGGCTAGGATTCCCTTGGTCTAGGGCCTCCCCTGGGTCAGCAACAGGGTGTGAAGGGAGCAGCCAGCAGTCTGTCTCTGTCTCCCTCCCTGGTGCTCCTCTGACTGAGCTAAGGGCCCTGTCCTTTGTACTTCCTGTTCCACCCCTCCCCTTCTGGGGCATGGAGCCAGATTGGTCTGGCCCTCCCCACTCAGGCTGTGAGAGTGGTTCTTTACCCTCTGGTTTGGAGGGAGACCACTCTGGCTCCCTACACTTGGATAATTTAATAAAAACATCTGAACTTTAGGGGCACATCCAAATGAAACCTTCAAACAATGTTGAGCTTTGTTCCTACTAAGTTTCCCCCCGATAATATATTCATTGTGTGCATTTTAAGAAAATGGGGTTTGACTGGAGGCTAATTACCAACAGTCAATCTGCTGATTTCTTCCCCACCTCCTCCATTGTAGCATTGCTGGGTCCCTAAAATATTAATCAGAGTTTCAAAATCTGAACCCCGCCGAATTCACTCTTACTAGTCTCATCTGCTTTGTAGATCAGTAGCCCCTGCTATGGCTTGTGGTTGCCTTACCACCTTTCTAAACTTCTGCCTCACAAATTATATTTTCCAGACTTCTTCACCCCTCTTGTTGATACAGGTCTAACAAAGTGTCCACTTGCTACCTAATGCTTTCCATTTCTCATTCTCCTGCCCTGGGTTAGAAAGATTTTGGGTCCATGGGTAAGATGACACTGACGTTTGTCTACCAGAGAGATTTCTCTTCACAGTGGCTTTTCTACTTCTGAAATTCCTCCTTCCAGGGAGAGCACCTACCTATTAAATCTAGCCTCAAACAAATTCTCTTAATGCTTAAATAATTGCAGTTGCTCTCTTTTATTTGTACTTGTTTTGACAGGGTTAATGGGTGAAAAGAGTATTAGCTTTTAAATTAAAGGGATACTGGTTGACTTAGAGTCAACAGGTTTTTATAAAAAGATTTTACAAAAACTAAAGTCTCCACTTTTATTTTTAGTTCCAAAGAAAACAATAATTGGTTGTATTTTATTTTTAAGCATTCCCTGCACTGTTACAGAAAGGTCATATAGAATGGTAACCTCTCCGTATGACTCTTAAGTCATCTTATAGCAGGGATCGGCAACCTTGGCACGTGGGACCATAGGGTAAGCACCCTTAGCGACCCCCACTGGTTTGTTTACTTGCCAGTTTGCCGACCGCAGCTCCCACTGGCCACGGTTCGCCATCCCGGTCCACTGGGGGCTGCGGGAAGCAGCGCGGTGCTGGCCGCCACTTCCTGCAACCCCCATTGGACCAGGATGGCGAACCATGGCCATTGGGAGCCGCGGTCGGGAAACTGGCAAGTAAACAAACCGGCGGGGCTCGCTAAGTGTGCTTACCCTGCAGTCCCGCGTGCCAAGGTTGCCGATCCCTGTCTTATAGAATTCTACAGCAAGGAGATTATTCTCTATTAAATTCTGTAGGTTGGTTTAAAAATTGTATGGAAATGGAGATGTATCTCTATTACATCTTATAGCTTATTTTTTAAGAGTAGAGTAATGGAAATAGAGCCCTATTTAATTTACATGAAGCAAGACTGGTTTCATCCCTATTAAATTGTCCAAAACTTTTTTTTCCAAAAGGACATTCTTTTCAACCCAAACATTGCAGTATTGTACTCATGCCTCAGAACCAAAAACTGAAACCGTCTTGAAGCAAAATTGAAACTGATTTTTTTGATATGACATTATGCATGGCTGGTGAATTATAAATTTGTGAGGCAGAGGAGTAGAAAGGGGATGAAGCAAACACAAATGATTAGGAGTGAAAAGTAAATTGGATTTTAAAAATATCCTTCTATTTTAATGATTAATGTAGAAAAGGCAAGGGCAGCTGATTATAAAATTTAAAAAAGCCTATTTTTGAATAGGATGTTTTTCCTCTTAAGCTGCTGTAAAATGTATTTGTGCATCTGATGGTTTCCTGGTTTATTTAAAACACAGTTTCCATTTTATTCTTATGATTGCTGTGAGAGTCCTGTGGCCTCAAATCAGCAACCTGTCAGTTTCCTCTGGCCCACACTGCTGCTTTCATCAGAGTTGTATGACTATACACCTGCATTACTCTGTTAAATAGCCCAGGACTGTAAATGTAGGCAAGTTTCATGAATTTCAATGAGTGCTGTTCCATTGCAGCCAGGTATTCTGTGCCCTAACTGCCTATCGGGCTGTCAGGCTACAAAGGAAAATTTTGTAAGTATAAGGAATAGGCAGTGTAAGAAGCTGCTAAGGCAGATGGTGAAATCACCATCACTGGAAGTGCGAAAGGCTAGACCAGAGACCCATCTTTTGTGGATGGTTTGGGAATAAGGAAATCAATCCTGCCATGATGAAGTGGGCAGGACTTGATTACTTGTATTGGAGGTTCTATTTAACCTAAATAATTGCACGATGAGTACCCCCATGGCTTAGGGCATCAAGTCCAACAGTTCAAAGCAAATACAGTGGAACTCAGAGATCTTTTATGCACATATGATTCTGTGTGATTGATGTTTGTAATAGGCACAGAGCTTTGTCATCAATGAAAGAGAAGCTATTCAGAGCCACAAGACAGCCATGGCACAAAGTCTGAGTGTATGTCTACAAACAAAACCCGTACCTGGACTAGCCTATCGAACTAGCTTGACACCAGCTAGTGCTGCTGGTAACGAGCATTGAAGGCAGAGCAAGAGGGCTGCAGAGCCAGCTAGCGATCCCAGTATGTATGCAGGGTGTGGGCTGGGCTGTACTTGAAGCTCTGGCTGTGCAGTCTTCACTGCTGTGGCTACATGTGCTAGCCCATGCATCTCTTTTGCTCTGTAAATGCATCTTTAAGGGTGCATCACCACACTGTTACTGCGATGCAGGGACTGCCAAGGTATCATTGTTGTCCCCTGGGCCTCTTTAGGCTCCCAGCGTGAAGGGTAGCTTCACTCTTACCTGCTAGGATGAGGGACTCCTGCTAGCCCCTTTGCTTTCCCAGACAGGCATGCTCCCGGACTATTTTGACTTGCAGGGAGTGCTTGGATGAAAGCCAGACTGCAGTGCCTGTGATCGTGTAACCCTTTGCACTGTGGTGGTAATTCATAATTGAATCAATGTTGTTTCTATCCGAGGATGTCAAAACACTAGGGCATTAAGTTGGACATGTTTGGGGAGAGATGGGAGGATGTCCAATAGCATTAGACCAAGGACTATGCTGTCCCTCTGCTGTTGCTATTCCAGCCTGTAGGCTGGGGTTTGTAGCCAATCTATGTAGACATGGTCTCAGTGGCCAGTGCTCCTAGCTGCTTACTCTGTGATGTGTTACACGGAGCTGGAATGAAGCCCAGCATTGCCATGTTGGGAGGTTCTCTCTCACTTGCTCTGTTGCCACAGGCCCTTGTGCAGTGGAAACTCTCCTGTGCTCTAAGGGTGAAATCCACCCCTATGCAGAGGGCCAGCACAAAACTTGGGTTCCATTTAAGGGCCTCAGAATAGCCCAGAAGTGGGTTATGAGCATTATGATGGTCCTTTGCAGAGGGATGAATTTCATCCATAGTGAATTAAGCCTCACAACGCAACTGTTACATAGAGAACTATTGCCTCAATGTTATATGGCTAGAGAAATGGAGGCCTGGAGTGCACAAATAAACTGACCATGCTGATCCAGCAAGTATTAGAACTAGGCTCTCCAAGCTCCCCTCCCAGTACCCTGCCATGCCTCTCTTGTAAGTCCAATGAGACCTGCGTGCAATTTGATGGCTGCTGGCAGAGTATCGCTGCCCTCCAACAATTCATCTCACTGTTCCATGCAAGTTCCTTGGATTTTAAAAAGAGCCTTGCCCCATCCACAAAATGTGCAGTAATCATCAGGCAAAAGAGCATCCACTTAAAACTCAACAACAGCTACAAGATTTCAGCTCTGTAGAAAAGGGGTGAATTGCAATTATATAAAAAACCCTATAAAACCACTTATGAAGTAGTTGTCTTCAAAACCATTATTAAGGCTGTCTTTTCCCCAGCAGGCACTAAAGTAGAAATAGTGAGGTATAAACCATTTAAGAAAAAAAGAATTAAAATGCCTTCATCCATAGACAAATGGGGAAGATAATTAAGCAACTATCTTAAAACATGTCAAACGGCTATGCCGCAGCAGGAAATAAAAGGGAGGAGTAAATTAGAGGTACTACTAGAAGAAGAAATTACTGAAGCACTTGACAGCAGGGGGAAAAGTTAAAACTGTCTTTTGTTGTAATTGATGAAATCATCAAGCCTCATATATGAAGGAAAGGAACATGCCTGGTTTACAACAGCCAGCACTCAATGCTCATTCGCTCTCCTTGCCGGGAAAATAAAAGGGAAAAGAAGAAAGAATATCTGGGAAAAGACATTCCGAATAAGATATTAACTAGATCAGTGGTTCTCAAACTTCATTGCACCACAGTCCACATCTGACAACAAAAAATATAATGGGACAGCAAGAGGGGGGGAACCAAAGCCTGAGCCAACCCGAGCCCTACCGCCCCGGGAGAAGGGGAGAGGCAAAGCCAAATCCTGGGACCTGCCGCCCCAGGTGAGGGGGCCAAATCTGAAACGCGAGGCTTCAGTCCCAGATGCTACCTGCAGTGGATTTACAAATAGATTTGGGAAAGTTGAGGGGCACTTTTACTAGCTTGCTTTATAGCTGCTCGTCCTTCCTACCCACCGTGGTTTTGCCTCTGAAAGACTTAAGTGACAGGACCAGGAACTGACAGGCATATTGATGAACTGGGGTGGATTAGGAGGGTCTTCTTTTATGTTTGGAATGAGATAGAAACAGTGGAGAAGAGATCTGAGAAGGAAGGCAAGAGCCAAAATGGTACAGGTGGATTTGTAATGTATGATTTTCTGGGAGTGGGGTAAGGGTAACCTCCAAACAGGGGTACTTCCTAACCATGCACCATGGTTTTATTTGGATGGATTTCCCTTCACAATAGGAGCGGCAGGGCTGGCAATTGGGGATTATAAGGGAGTACAGACATGGGAGTGGAAGAATGTACTCACAGCTTTATGGTGGGCCACATTTCCACCCTTCGCCATGTAGCCCCCTGCAGTTGTGGATTACTCCATGACATCCACACTGCCCAAAGTGCAAGGGTCGTGCAAGGATTCAAGGCTAAAAGCAAGCAGCATACCTAATTCACGCTATTCCGTGCATTAAGCATCAGCCATCCTTCCACTTTAGCCTGTATTGGCAATATTGGCCTTTCAGCATGACCATCCCTCTCCTCCTCCTGTCTTAGGACAATGCTGTAGTAACATGCTCCTGACTACTCCTGCTAAGTCAGGGGAGTAGTACAGAAAAAGAGAGAAGGAAGGATTCTCTCCTGTACCAGAGAAGAAGGAATGTCAGGATGCTGGTCACCAGCTTCCTCGTTCTCAAGGCCAGCCCTGGACACAGCAACGCTCAGAGCTGCTTCCAGGCTGCTCTGTGATCTCCTGCTGAAGGAAGATCCTATAACAGCTCCACTTTGTCACACCTCTCCTTCTATCCTGATGCTGGGAGGGAAAGCGGTGGGGCTCGGAACTGAGCTCGGATGCATTGACTAGCAGTTCCCCTACACTATGGTAGTTCTGGACTGGCATTTGGCAGCCAGAATCCAGCCTCTCTCCCATGTGTGGCACAAATGGGCCAGATCTCAGGAGAGAATCTTGAAGAGTGGAATAACACCCTTGGGATTTGAACTGACCTCTCCTAAATGAAATTGTAATGTGCACCTGCTAAGCAGCATGGCCAACTGCTGTGATATATGTGATGTATTTGGTTAGAAGGCCGTCAGAACCTACTTTTCCCATGTAGTTTTCTCAAGATCTGTAATCAATATGTTGGCAGGGAAACTGCCCTGAAACAAAGCATCATTTACATTTGTGGTTCAATATCTGATCGCAAAATCTTTTTTAGTTCTGACCACAGTCAATTTAACACCTTGGCTTTTACTTCCCTTGAGTCTTTGCTGTGTCATAACTGCACCCTGTCTTAGGCCTTCCCAGTGTCACTCACTTCAACCTTCAAAAAGGACATCCTGGCAACTGTGTAATTTGGAAGTCTCAATGTACCTTGGACTTCCTTCAGTAGTCGGTTGGGTCTACAGTTGAAAACACCCCAGAGTAGTAATGATAGTACTAAAAAGATGTATTAGTGTGCTGAGCCAGAATCCTGTGTCTTGTCATAAGAGTTGACGTCTAGTGTCATGTGAGAAATGGATTTTCCTGACAATTCCTGCTTAAGTGAAAAAAATCATTTAAGTTAAAACTTTTGTCATTAAGCTTTTAGAGCACATGACAGATTTAATAGCTTTTATGGGTCAATTTTACAGTGAAATATCAGTCAGCAAACCTTGGCTCTCAGGGATGTACAGTAACTAGGAACTTGCTTTATCAAAGGCAGCACTTTTACTTTAGTGTTATAGGTTCAGACACTCTTGCAGCACATATGTTGTGCAAATGCTGTGTACGTGCCAATTAAAGGTACACTTAACAGTGTCTGCATTGCTTCAGAACGAAACCGTGAGCACTTGCAATTTGTATATTGAAATTAGTCATGGATAGACAGTGAATTATAGAAATGCTTGGTCAGAGGTACCTGTTCTCTCCAGTATTTAGTAGGGCCTGTTATTGGCATTGAAGCCTGGGGTATGACTCACTGTATAAAAACAATCAGTGATCAAACCCCACCTTTTTCACTGATTCTGTTCTCATTTAAACTGGTATAAATCCAGAGTAACTCCAGTAAAGTCAGTGGAGGTACACTGACAGTCTTAGGCCTTGTCTACACTATGAGTTAATGTCGACTTTCTAGAGTTCGAATTAGGAAAGCCGATGGTATACATTTGATTGTGTGTGTCCCCACTAAGCAGGCTAATTAGGTGGATCATGTTCATGGTTCCACAGCTAGTGTCGACTCTCAGAGCAGCGCACTGTGGGTAGGTATCCCACAGTGCCCGCAATCCCCGTGGCCCCTTGGAATTCTGGGTAAAGCTGGCATTGGATGATGGGGGCAAAAACAGTCTCGTGGGATTTTCGTTCGCACTTCCCATCACTCGTCCCTCCTGCTGTGCAAGGTGTGGCAGACAGCCGTTTCGGGCCTGCAGACACCATATTGCTTTTGGCAGACAGAGCGGTGGTCAGCCAGACACCCCTCCTGCTAGAACTCTACTCTCAAGTTGCCTGCTATCCTATTTCAGGCAATCCTGAAACTACGTCAAGTCGCCTGCTATCCTGCCATGCTCCAGGCACTCCTGAAAAGTACATCAAGTTGCTTGCTATCCTCCTGTGCTCCAGGCACTCCTGAAAAGTATGTGAAGGCTGGTGCCCGAGTGGTTTCGCTTCTCTTTCTTTCTTCTCTTTCTTTCTTCTTTATTCAAACACTTCCGCTGCCAGCTCTGCCCTTTTCCATGGATTGCCCGGAGGAGTCTATCTCAAAGGTCCTCCCGTTGTTTGGCCAGAATATCTGTTCCGGTGGCATCAGCGTCAATCGCCCTGCGGGTGCTATCCTGCCATGCTCCAGGCACTCCTGAAAAGTACGTGAAGGCTGGTGGCCGAGTGGCATCTCTTTTCTTCTCATCTTTTACCTTGTCTTTCAACTTTCTTCCTTTGTCAAACACTTCCACCGCCAGCTCTGCCCTGTTCCCTGGACTGCCCGTGCAGACACTATAGTAGTGCGGGCATGGAGCCTGCTGAAATTATCGCAGCAGTTACAGGCATTGTAAACAGCTTGCAAATTATCGTGCAATGTATGCAGAAAGGGAAAACCCATGTGAGAACGGGAAGGCAGGGCAGTCCTGAGAGTGAGGAGGACATGGATACAGGCCTCCCCAAATGCAGGGCCACCGGCAGCTTAGGGATCCTGGTGGAAATGGGGCAGACACGTGCAATGGAACAGTGATTCTGGGCCCAGGAAACTAGCACGGAATGGTGGGACCACATAGTGCTGCAGGACTGGGATGATTCCCAGTGGCTCAGAAACTTTCGCATGCGTAAGGGCACCTTTTTGGAACTGTGAGACTTGCTTTCTCCTGTCCTGAACCGCCAGAATACCAAGATGTGATCAGCCCTCACAGTTCAAAAGCAGTTGGCGATAACCCTCTGGAAGCTTGCCACTCCAGACAGCTACCAGTCATTCGGCAATCAGTTCGGAGTGGGTAAAACTACAGTGGGGGCTGCAGTGATGCAAGTGGCCAATGCAATCATTGAACTGATATTGTCAAAGGTAGTGACTCTGGGAAATGTGCAGGCTGTAGTGGATGGCTTTGCAGCAATGGGGTTCCCTAACTGTGGCGGGGCTGTAGATGGAACACATACCCTTATCCTGGCACCAGACCACCAGCTCTGCGAGTACATAAACCACAAAGGGTACTTTTCCATGGTCCTGCAAGCACTGGTTGATCACAGGGGACGTTTCACCAACATCAGCGTGGGTTATCCGGGCAGGGTTCATGACGCTCGTGTCTTTAAGAACTCTAGCCTTTTCAAACAGCTGCAGGAAGAGACTTTCTTCCCAGACCAAAAAATTACTGTTGGGGATGTTGAAATGCCGATTGTTATCCTTGGGGACCCAGCCTGCCCATTAATGCCCAGCCTCATGAAGCCATACACAGGTGCCTTGGATAGTAGCAAGGAGCTGTTCAGCTACAGACTGAGCAAATACAGAATGGTGGTAGAGTGTACATTTGGTCATCTCAAGGGACGCTGTCGCAGTTTACTGACCTGTTCAGATCTCAGCGCCAGAAATATCCCCATTGTTATTGCAGCTTGCTGCGTACTCCAAAATCTCTGTGAGAGCAAGGAACAGACATTTATGGTGGGGTGGAAGGTTGAGGCAGACCGCCTGGCCACTGATTATGCGCAGCCAGACTCCAGGGCAGTTAGAATGGCCCCCCCGATGTTGCGTACATTGGTGAAGCCTTGACAACTAGTTTCATGGCAGGGCAGGCTACAGTGTGAGACTTCACTTTGTTCACACTTGTGCTGTTTGTTTATGCATCCTGAAAACCCACCCCCTTTCTCAGGCTAATGGTTTAAAGTTTTTTTTTATTTCTACGTGTCCTTTCTCCTGCTCCCCTGCACTGAACTTTTCAAGCATCCGCCCTCCCTCCCACATTCCCTCATGGATTGCTGAGCAATAATAAAGACACTGATGTTTGAAAACCATGCACTCTTTATTAAGGGGATCACAGAAATGGGGGGATTGATGCAAATGTAGCACTGGAAAGGGTGAGTTGGGGGGGTAAGCACCGGCTGAGGTGGCAGGTGAAGAGAGGACAGGAACACAGGACAAGTCATAACTTTGGGAGTTCCCCCTTTCTGGTGTTTGGGCAGGCCTCAGGGGTGGAGTGGCAAGGTGCCTGGACCCTGCCCGCCTCCCCGTGTTCTTCAGAGTGCAGGCAATGAGGCTAGGGAACTTGGGGAGGAGAGGGCGCGGTTACAGAGAGGCTGCAGTGGCAGTCTTTGCTCCATCTGCCTTTCCTGCAGCTGCACCAGATGCCGGAGCATGTCGATTTGCTCCATCAGAAGGCAGAGCAGTGCTTCCTGCCTTCTCTCCTCTCTCTCGTCCCTCTGTTGTTCCCTTTCATCCCTTCTCTGCTCCCGCTCATCCCTTCTTTCCTCACACTCAGTTACCGCTTTCCAGCAGTCCAGTACTGACTGTCTCCAAGCCCTAAGCTCTGCTCTCTCTGTGCAGGAAGAGTGCATGAGCTCCGTGAACATCTCATCCCACGTGCGTTTTTTTCCTCGCCTTATCTGTGCGAGCCTGTGGGATGCAGATGACAGCAAGAGGCTGGAAACAGTTTCAGCTGTAGGATGAAAAAAAGGAAGAATGATATTTAGAAAACCAGAAAATAAAGAAGTTCTCTGTGATGAGAGTTGCAACCCGCCCTACAGCGTCTGGCTGGTATCAGGGAAGACCCCTGTTAGCCAGACGGTTACAGCACGACGTCTGTGCCCCACTCCCCCAGTGTGGTCAGAGAGCACATGGGCCAACAGTCCCAGATGCTGCTGGCCATCCAGATTCAAATTCCTCCTGTCCCCCCCAAGAAACTCGGGGAAATGCTGGGAGGATTTCTTTCAAGATACAGGCACTCCTGCAGACACTCTTGCACGCCAAGTCCTCAGGGCACAGTAATCATTTTTTTAAAAAAATAGCTTGTCAGGCGGGCACTCCACTGACCAAAGGACTGACCAGGGCTGCCTTACACACCTTCCCCGGGTGGGTTGGGAGGTTATCAGCTCCGGGGTGTTGAATAGCTCCTGGCTTTCAGGGAGATAGGTGTCTCCGCTTGCCTGTTCCGTAGACTCCTCGCCATCATAGTCCTCCTCCACCTCATTTTCCTTGTCCAGCAAATCCTCTGCCATGCTGACAATCACCCAATGAGTGGACTCCACAGATGTGAGTGGGGTAGTTGCGTCGCACCCCCCTAGAATGCCATGCAGCTCAGTGTAGAAGCAGCATGTCTTGGGCTGTGAACCAGAGCATCCGTTGGCTTCTTTGGTTTTCTGATAGCCTTGCCTGAACTCCTTAATTTTAATACAGCACTGTTGTGCATCCCTGTTGTGGTGTCTCTCCATCAGGCCCTTGGAGACTTTGGCATATGTATTGACATTTCTTTTTTGGGATCGCAGTTCTGCCAGCATAGATTCGTCTCCGCACATGGTGGTCAAATCCAGCACCTCCCTTGCGGTCTATCCTGGGGCCCTTTTTTGATTCTGGAACTGCATGGTCTCCTCTGCTGGTGGGCTCTGCATGGTGAGCTGTGCAGAAAATCTCGCCACGCTGGCCAAAGAGGAAGTGAGATTCAAAAGTTCCCGGAGGTCTTCCTGTCTAACTGCCCAGTGCATCCGGGTTCAGAGCGCTGTCCAGAGCGATTACACTGGAGCACACTGGGATAACTCCCAGAGGCTGGTAATGACAAATTGCATCCTCTCTAACGCTAGTTCAACCTGGAAACATCCATTTAAGCACTACTCCCCTTGTCAGCAGGACTTTGGAAATCGATTTAAATACCCTTTTAGGTCGACCTAAATGGCATAGTAGTGAGGATGGCAAAGTGGAAGGATCAATTAAACGCAGATAAATTCTACTTTACTGCGTAGTGTAGACCAGGCCTTATAAATTTTCATGATATTATTATGAGTGTTTTCATAGAATCATAGAATATCAGGGTTGGAAGGGACCTCAGGAGGTCATCACCAACCCCCTGCTCAAAGCAGGACCAATCCCCAACTAAATCATCCCAGCCAGGGCTTTGTTAAGCCTGAATTTAAAAACCTCTAAGGAAGGAGATTCTACCACCTCCCTAGGTAACCCATTCCAATGCTTCACCACCCTCCTAGTGAAAAAGCTTTTCCTAATATCCAACCTAACCCTTTCCCAATGCAACTTGAGACCATTACTCCTTGTTCTGCTATCTGGTACCACTGAGAACAGTCTAGATCCATCCTCTTTGGAACCCCCTTTCAGGTAGTTGAAAGCAGCTATCAAATCTCCCCTCAGTCTTCCCTTCTGTAAACTAAACAATCCCAGTTCTCTCAGCCTCTCCTCATAAGTCATGTGCTCCAGGCTCCTAATCATTTTTGTTGCCCTCCTCTGGACTCTTTCCAATTTTTCCACATCCTTCTTATAGTGTGGGCCCCAAAACTGGACACAGTACTCCAGATGAGGTCTTACCAATGTTGAATAGAGGGAAATGATCACGTCCCTTGATCTGCTGGCAGTGCCCCTACTTATACAGCCCAAAATGCTGTTAGCCTTCTTGGCAAAAAGGGCACACTGTTGACTCATATCCAGCTTCTCATCCACTGTAACCCCTAGGTCCTTTTCTGCAGAACTGCTGTCTAGCCATTCGGTCCCTAGTCTGTAGCAGTGCATGGGATTCTTCCATCCTAAGTGCAGGACTCTGCACTTGTCCTTGTTGAGCCTCATCAAATTTCTTTTGGCCCAATCCTCTAATTTGTCTAGGTCCCTCTGTATCCTGTCCCTACCCTCAAGCATATCTATTACTCCTCCCAGTTTAGTGTCATCTGCAAACTTGCTGAGGGTGCAGTCCACGCCATCCTCCAGATCATTGATAAAGATACTGAATAAAACTGGCCCCAGGACTGACCCTTGGGGCACTCCGTTTGATACCGGCTGTCAACTAGATATGGAGCCATTGATCACTACCCGTTGAGCCCAATGATCCAGCCACCTTCTATCCATTCGTCCAGCCCATACTTCTTTAACTTGCTGGCAAGAATACTGTGGGAGATCGTATCAAAAACTTTGCTAAAGTCAAGGAACACCACATCCACTGCTTTCCCCTCATCCACAGAGCCAGTTATCTCATCACAGAAGGCAATTAGGTTAGTCAGGCATGACTTGCCCTTGGTGAATCCATGCTGACTGTTCCTGATCACTTTCCTCTCCTCTAAGTGCTTCAGAATTGATTCCTTGAGAACCTGCTCCATGATTTTTCCAGGGACTGAGGTGAGGCTGACTGGCCTGTAGTTCCCCGGATCCTCCTCCTTCCCTTTTTTAAAGATGAGCTCTACATTAGCCTTTTTCCAGTCGTCTGGGACCTCCCCCGATCACCATGAGTTTTAAAAGATAATGGCCAATGGCTCTGCAATCACCTCCGCCAGCAACTTTAGTACCCTCAGATGCAGCGCATCCAGCCACATCGACTTGTACTCCTCCAGCTTTTCTAAATAGTCCTGAACCACTTCTTTCTCCACAGAGGGCTGGTCTCCTCCCCCCCATGCTGTGATGCCCAGTGCAGTAGTCCGGGAGCTGACCTTGTTCGCGAGGAGAGAGGTAAAAAAAGCATTGAGTACATTTGTTTTTTCCACATCCTCTGTCACTAGATTGCCTCCCTCATTTAGTAAGGGGCCCACACTTTCCTTTACTTTCTTCTTGTTGCTAACATACCCGAAGAAATCCTTCTTGTTACACTTTTCATCCTTCGCTAGCTGCAACTCCAAGTGTGATTTAGCTTTCCTGATTTCACTCCTGCCTGTCTGAGCAATATTTTATATTCCCCCCTGGTCATTTGTCCAATCTTCTGCTTCTTGTAAGCTTCTTTTTTGCATTTAAGATCAGCAAGGATTTCACTGTTAAGCCAAGCTGGTCACCTGCCATATTTACTATTCTTTCTACACATCGGGATGGTTTGGTCCTGCAACCTCAATAATGATTCTTTAAGATACAGCCAGCTCTCCTAGACTGCTTTCCCCTTCATGTTATTCTCCCAGGGGATCCTGCCCATCAGTTCCTTGAGGGAGTCAAAGTCTGCTTTTCTGAAGTCCAGGGTCCATATTCTGCTGCTCTCCTTTCTTCCCTGTGTCAGGATCCTGAACTCAACCATCTCATGGTCACTGCTTCCCAGGTTCCCATCCACTTTTGCTCCCCTTACTAATTCTTCATGGTTTGTGAGCAGCAGGTCAAGAAGAGCTCTGCCTCTACTTGGTTCCTCCAGCACTTGCACCAGGAAATTGTCCCCTACACTTTCCAAAAACTTCCTCGATTGTCTGTGCACTGCTGTATTCCCCTCCCAGCACATATCAGGGGGACTGAAGTCTCCCATGAGAACTATGGCTTGTGATCTAGTAACTTCTCGTATTTTCTGGAATAAAGCCTCATCCATCTCATCCCCCTGGTCTGGTGGTCTGTAGCAGACTCCCACCACGACATCAGCCTTGTTACTCACACTTCTAAACTTAATCCAGAGACTCTCGGGTTTTTCTGCAGTTTTATACCAGAGCTCTGAGTAGTCATACTGTTCTCTTACATACAATGCAACTCCCCTACCCTTTCTGCCCTGCCTGTCCTTCCTGAACAGTTTATATCTGTTCACGACAGAACTCCAGTCATGTGGGTTATCCCACCAAGTCTCTGTTATTCCAATCATATCATAGTTCCTTGACTGTGCAAGGACTTCCAGTTCTCCCTGCTTGTCTCCCAGGCTTCTTGCAATTGTGTATGTTTTGTTTTGTTATTTTGGATTCTCATGCATTTTAAACCAGAAGAAACCATTAGAACATCTAGTCTGACCACCTGTATGACAGAGAATTTCACCCAGTTCCCATACACTGAGCCCAATAGCTTGTGTTTGACTATAGTATGTCTTCTGGAAGGACACTCAGTCTTGGTTCAAAGACTTCAATCCAACATTTCACTTTGTAGTCTGTTCCAAAGGCTAATCAGTCCTCACTATTAAAAATGATTTGCCTTATTTCTAATTTGGACATGTCTGACTTTAACTTCCAACCTCAGCTCTTGCTCTGCCTTTCTCTACTAGACTAAAGAGTCCTTTAGTGCACTATATTTTCTCCCTGTGAGGGTAATTCTACATTGTAATCAAGTTACCTCTCAGCCTTATTTTTGATAAGCTAACCAGTCTCATTCCAAAGTGTTTTTCTAGTCCTTGAATAATTTAAAGTTAACCACAGGTTTAAGTGTTCCACTGAATAGAAATGGGATTATTGACATACTGAAAAATAAGCATATACATATATGGCTGGTTGAACTGGAACTGTAAAATATGGCACTAAGGAATGTGTGCTTCTGTATTTGAAAGGTGGTGATTTAACAACATATATGGACAAGGTCTGTGTGTACTTATGAGGGTAAACTGAAGAAGAATTAGATTACTTTTTCTGTAATACGCAAGTATTTTGGGTAAGGCAATGCAGAAGTAAACAAAGCATTAGGTGGCAATGGGTTATTCCCATGGGAGATCTGAAATTTAGGAACCAATAATTATTTGTGGAGTTTTCTGATATTGGAGAACTACCAGATGATTGGAAAATAGTGAATATAATTCCCAAATATAAGAAGAAAGGTTCTAAGACAGAGGCTGAAAATTAGACCAGTAAGCCTCATTGAGCTGAAGAACTCTGTGAAGCTCAAAAGCTTGTCCTTTCCACGAACAGAAGTTGGTGCAATAAAAGACATTACCTCACCTATCTCTGTGACAAGGAAATTTTTTAGTTGGTATTTAGGACTAGTTTAAAAATACATTTTTACAACTACAAGTTAGTGGCTGTGACACTGGGAGTTCCTTTCACAGACCTAAAAAAGAGCTCTGTGTGACTCAAAAGCTTGTCTTTCTCATCAAGAGAAGTTGGTCCATTAAGAGAGATTATCTCATCCACCTTGTGTCTCTAATATCCTGGAATCAACTCTGCTATAGCTACACTGCCTACATAAGTCAGTAGGAGTAAGTCAGCACTGAATTTTGTAAGGTAGACTATGTCAGAGAAATCTTATTCTTTTTTTACACTATGAACTAGATAGAAGGGAATCAGTACATTTAGGTTAGTACACCTTGATTTTTCAGGAAGCTTTTGACAATATCACATTATGTTTTATTGTATAAACTCAGTAAATACAATGTAGGTGATAAATTAATATTCCAAAGGAATTGTTTAGTAGAGGGAAATGAGAGGATTGGAATTAACGATATTCTGCATTAAAGTTTGATGCAAAGTGGAGTCCAGCATGTTTCTATATATTAAATGTTTATTAATGATCTTTGCAAGTGATTCTAAAATATAACACATGGTTAAGAATCAGGTATTTGTTGATGTTTTCTACAATAATCCTGAATGTTTAGACAAATTGATTCAAAAGTGTAATATGAAATCTCATGTACAGGAACTCCTCACTTAACGTTGTAGTTATGTTCCTGGAAAATGTGACTTTAAGTGAAACAATGTTAAATAAATCCAATTTCCCCATAAAAATTAATGTAAATAGGGAGGGTTAGGGTCCAGGGAAATTGTTTTCACCAGACAAAAACTATATAATACACACACACACACACAGTATAAGTTTTAAACAAACAATTTGATACTAGTACACAGTGATGAAGATTGTGAAGCTTGGTTGAGGTGAAGAAGTCAGAGGGTAGGATATTTCCCAGGGAATGCCTTATTGCTAAATGAACTAGCAATTTGGGTTAACTCTTACACTCTAGAATACAACAGGAAAGAAGGGAGGGCAGAAACATACACTCTGAGAGATAGAGTTAGAGATAGAAATGCACATTTCAATTAGGTATTGAGTGGGGTCAAAAGTACACTCACTGCCTGGTTAATTAGATTAGCAAACCAGCAGCTGCAGCTGCTCTCTGTCCTGTGTCCCCTCTGCTCTATGGAAGATGGGGTAAGCGGGGTGCAGGAGCAGGGGGGAGGGAGATACCCTGACATTAGCCCTCCTATTTCCCCTCCCCACCCCAGCAAGCAGGAGTCTCAGGGAGCAGCTCCAAGGCAGAGGGCAGGAAAAGCACATTGCAATAGGGGAAGGGACATATGAACTACCAGTTGAACTGCTGGCAATTGGTAGCATGCTGGGCAATTGAACTGCTGGCAATTGATAGCCTGCTGAGCCGCTGATGACGTTAGAAGGGAGCATTGCACAACTTTAAACTATCATGTTCCCTAATTGATTAGCAACCTAACAACGAAACAAGATTAACCAGGACAACTTTAAATGAGGAGTGACTGTATCTATTTTAAGCATAAAGGGATGCACTGGGGAAGGAAGAAGCTAGTAGTTTCAATTAGTAGTGAACTAGTTCACATGACAAAGAAAAATATCTAGTTTTATTGTTGGACTCAAACTAAAGTTTTCAGTGTAAGCATGCAACAATTCTAAAGAATGTCAGTAGGCTCGTATCAAGTGGAGTGTACTGTAGAAGTCTAAGGAAAATGGATTATTTTTATAAAGCACTTATTAGACTGAATTAGATTGAATTAGTGTTACCGTTTTCTTTTCCATCTGATATATTGGCATGTGCTCTTGTTTTGAGGACTAATTTGTTTTCCTCTTCCTAATCACTGGTATAGGACAAAGTGCTCGGAATAGATTGCTGCTCCTCAAACATTTACACTGGTCAGACAAACCATTTTGAATCCAAGTAGAACATCATGAGACACTGAACATGGAAATCTGTGTTTTTCTAATTCTATCAGTTTGTTTTTCTTATGGGTTCACTTCAGTTTCGATAGGATTATATGAGCCAGTATTTCTCAAGCCACTAGAATGAGACAATAATGTTTAGAACCATTTGAAAGCTGGATTTCCAAGCTTCATGAATGTGTTAACCATTGTCATCTAACTCAACTAGTTCTTGAGAGGGAAGCTATCAGAGTCATATGAGAATTAAACTGGAGGGAGAGAAGAAGCCATATGGTATTTATCAGAATGTGTGAATTTGCTTTCTGATTTCACACTAAGCAGAGGGGAGAGGTCGATATGTTGGAGGGTAGGGATAGGGTCCAGAGTGACCTAGACGAATTGGAGGATTGGGCCAAAAGAAATCTGATAAGGTTCAACAAGGACAAGTGCAAAGTCCTGCACTTAGGACGGAATAATTCCATACACTGCTATAGGCTGGGGACCGACTGGCTAAGCATTAAGTTCTGCAGAAAAGGACCTGGGGATTACAGTGGATGAGAAGCTGGATATGAGTCAGCAGTGTGCCCTTGTTGCCAAGAAGGCTAATGGCATATTGGGCTGCATTAATAGGAGCATGCCAGCAGATCAAGGGAAGCAATTATTACCCTCTATTCGGCACTGGTGAGGTCATATCTGGAGTACTGAGTCCAGTTTTGGGGCCCTCATTACAGAAAGGATCTGGACAAATTGGAGAGTCCAGCGAAGGGCAACTAAAATGATTAGGGGGCTGGGGCACACGACTTATGAGAAGAGGCTGAGGGAACTGGGCTTATTTAGTCTGCAGAAGAGAAGAGGATTTGATAGCAGCTTTCAATGACTTGAAGGAGGGTTTCAAAGAGGATGGAGCTCGGCAATTCTCAGTGGTGGCAGAAGACAACAAGGAACAATGGTCACAAGTTGCAGTGGGGGAGTTCTAGGTTGGGTATTAGGAAAAACTTCCACTGGGAGGGTGGTGAAGCACTGGAATGGGTTACCTAGGGAGGTGATGGGTTACCTAGGGAGGTGATAGAATCTCCATCTTTAGAAGTTTTTAAGGTCCAGCTTGACAAAGCCCTGGCTGGGATGATTTAGTTGGGGTTGGTCTTGCTTTGAGCAGAGGGTTGAACTAGATGACCTCCTGCAGTCTCTTCCAACCCTGATATTCTATGATTCTATGAATCAGAATGACATCATTTTAAAATCTTATGACTGGCTAATACTAAAAGCACTGCATCATACTATTAGAAAGCTGAGAATCCCAGCTTGACTTGAGTGTTGCAATAAACTGAATCTTGTCATTCTGATGATACAAGCTTTCTTTCCCTCCTCAATTCTGAAACTATTTTATACCACAGCTACACTATGAACTAGGGATTTTATTCCTGACTCAAACAGACATACCTGAAGTAGCGCATTAAAATAGTGGTTTATCTGCAGTATCATGGGCAATGTAGCTGTCTCTAGGACATACCCAGAGGGATAAGGCAGGTTCATAATGCTGCCACTCATACCACCTCAGCTAGCCTGCTATTTTTAGTGCACTAGCTCAATGAGAGCTGTCTATTCAAACTGGGACTTCCACTCCCAGCTCTAAATGTAGATGTAGCCCTAGCATCTGCTGCTTCCAGAGCTGCTTGAGTTAAAAACCTGTGGTTCAAATGTTCCAACATAAAGCACTAGCACCTGATCTTGCTCTCAATAGCCTCGTTGTAAATCCAGAGTTACTCCATTTAAACCAATAGCGAAAAAGCCCAAGGTCTCTGCCAATCTGATCTAGGGGAAAATTCCTTCTCAACCCCAAATATGGTGATCAGTTAGACTGAGCATGTGGGCAAAACCCACCAGCCAGACACCTGGGAAAGAATTTTCTGTAGTAACTCAGAGCCCTGCCCATCTAGTGTCATCGGCCATTGGTAGGGTGACCAGATGTCCCGATTTTATAAGGACTGTCCTGATTTTTGGATCTTTTTCTTATATAGGCTCCTATTACCCCCCACATCCAGTCCCGATCTTTCACATTTCCTGTCTGGCCACCCTAGCCATTGGAGATATTTGCTGCTAGCAGTCACATATCAGCTACATGCCACTGTAAGCAGTCTCATCATACTGTCCCCTCCATAAACGTATTAAGCTCAGTCTTGAAGCCAATTAGGTTTTTAGCCCCCACTGTTCCGCTTGGAAGGCTGTTCCAGCGTTTTGCTCCTCTGATGGTTAGAAACCTTTGTCTAATTTCATGCCCAAACTTGTTGATGCTCTGTTTATATCCCTTTGTTCTTGTGTCCACATTGATGCTTAATTTAAATAATTCCTCTCCCTCACTGATATTTATCCCTCTTATATATTTATGGAGAGCAATCACAGCTCCTCTCAGCCTTCTTTTGGTTAGGCTAAACAAGCCAAGCTCTTTGATTCTTGTATCATAAGGTAGGTTTTCCATTCCTCAGATCATCTTGGTAGCCCTTCTCTGCACCTGTTCCAATCTGAGTTGATCTTAAACATGGGAAGCCAGAATTGCACGCAGTATTCCAGATGAGATCTCACCAGTGCCTTGTACAATGAGATGTCTGGACTCAATCTGTCACACCCTGATGAGTGGAAGACTCAGGCAATAGCCCTGTCAGGATTGCCTCCCCACTCTGAACTTTAGGGTACAGATGTGGGGACCCGCATAAAAAAAGAAATAACCCCCCCAAGCTTATTTTACCAGCTTGGGTTAAAATGTTTTTTCCCAGAACACAATTTTTTTTGTATCTGGACCTGGTACACTGCCACCACCAAACTAGGTTTAGGGTAGTTTCTTTCCCTTTCCACTAACCCCCCAGAATTTTTTCTTCCCTGGAAAGCTTGAGAGAATTAAAAAAACAGACCTCACCTGATCCTGCGAGACATGCCCGATCCAAAACCAGGATTTTACACAATGAAAAACAAGCAGTTAGCTTTTTAAAAGAAAGATTTTAATAAAAGAAAAAAAGAAAGGAATAAATCCCTTATAACCATTAATAGAACAGCATTTACCATAATTAACAAAAGGATTTAGAAACCAAACCTCTCCCCCGAGGCAATTTTTTTTTTACAGTTGATATTTTTGCTGAAGCTTACAATATCAAGAAGCACCCAGCCAACACTCACCACGTGCGGAGCCACCCGGTAAGATTGGGCTTTAACTGGGTGGGCGTTACCTGTGTCAATGGAGTGGTATGCCCATTCAGTCTGTCCCGGGGTGGTTGAGAATAGTGGCGCGAAGCTAGTGCACAGCTCCTTGATCTGCTGGCGCTGCATGCGTTTGAGGGTTATTGAGAAGTTTACCTTTTTCACGCCACCGTTACTGCTTTCTTTATAGTAGACACCTTTAGGTCACTTAGCGTCATTTCCTCCCTGAGCTGTAAACTGACACACCTTTAATTTTTTGGAATAAAAAGGCTTTAGAGAGTTAATATGGTACACTTTAGGCTTTAGGGTTGATTTAGGGAATGCTATGAGGTAATTAACCGCTCCCAGGCGCTCCTTGACCATAAAGGGTCCTTCCCATGACGCTTTTATCTTATGGGCTTGAAGCGCCTTCAAGACCATCACCTGGTCCCCTACTTTAAAGGAACTTTTTTGGCATGTTTATTATACCAGGCCTTTTGCTTTGCCTGAGCATTTTTTAGGTTTTCTTTAGCAAGGGCTAAAGAGATTTGGAGGGTGTTTTGCAGGTTGGTTACAAAGTCCAGAATGTTAGTTTCTGGAGGAGGTGTAAACCCCTCCCATTGCTGTTTTACCAACTGTAATGGCCCTTTAACCTTACGGCCATACACAAGTTTAAAGGGTGAAAACGCTAAACTGGGATGTGGTACAGCCCTGTAGGCAAAGAGCAACTGCTGTAACACTAGGTCCCAATTATTGGAGTGCTTATTTACGAATTTTCGTATTATGGCCCTCAAAGTTTCATTGAATCAGAGGGGTAGCCGTGTTAGTCTGGAATTGCAGAAGTGACAAA
>ML677392.1:201001-234687 GCA_007922305.1 Dermatemys mawii | reverse complement strand
GGCCTGTGAAAGTGAGGGATTGTTGTCCAGGATGGGTTGTAGGTCACTGATGATGCGTTGGAGAGGCTTTAACTGAGGACTGTAGGTGATGGCCAGTGGTGTTCTGTTGTTTTCTTTCTTGGGCTTGTCTTGCAGAAGCAGGCTTCTGGGTACACGTCTGGCTCTGTTGATCTGTGTCCTTATTTCCTTGTGCGGGTATTGTAGTTTTGAGAAAGCTTGGTGGAGATCTTGTAGGTGTTGGTCTCTGTCTGAGGGGTTGGAGCAAATACGATTGTACCTCAGTGCTTGGCTGTGGACAATGGATCGTGTGGTGTGCCCGGGGTGGAAGCTGGTGGCATGAAGGTAGGCATAGCTGTCAGTAGGTTTTCGGTATAGGGTGGTGTTGATGTGGCCGTCATTAATTTGCACCGTGGTGTCCAGGAAGTGGACCTCCTGTGTAGACTGGTCCAGGCTGAGGCGGATGGTGGGGTGGAAGCTGTTGAAATCATGGTGGAATTCTTCCAGAGTTTCTTTCCCATGGGTCCAGATGATGAAGATGTTTAAAGTTTCATTAAACCTTTTTACCAGGCCATTTGTTTGATGGTGGTAAGGGGTGGCAACCAAGTGGTTCACCCCATGATTTTTTTACAGACTTTTTATGGTCTCTGCCAGGAAATTGGTTTTTGAATTTGTAAGGATGTTGGAGGGCCAACCCACCCTGGCAAAAATGTTTGTTAATGCATGGCACACAGTTTTAGCCCTGGTGTTGCTTAGAGCTACTGCTTTTGGCCATCGGGTAGTGAAATTTATGAAAGTCAGTATGTACTGCTTTCCTTTGGGTGTTTTTTTTGGGAAAGGACCCAGAATATTCACAGCTACTTGCTGAAATGGAACCTTAATTATGGGGAGTGGCTGGAGAGGGGCCTTTACCTGGTTTTGGGGTTTTTTTTACTTTTTGGCACACCTTACAAGACCGGACATAATTAGAAATGTTTTTGCCCATCCCCCCCAGTGGAATGACTTCCCCACACGGTTTTTGGTTTTGATCACCCCAGCATGCCCACTAGGGTGATTATGGGCTAAGCTTAGGAGCTTTACCCGCTACTTAGCTGGAACTACCAACTGTTTTTGAGGCTGCCAGTCTTTTTGGTGTCCCCTAGAAAGAGTTTTTTTGTATAAAAGTTCATTTTTGACCACAAACCGGGATTGACTGGTAGAGCTGAGAGGCGGTGGGTTGCTTTGTGCTGCCGTTTAAGCTTTCTGGAGGCTTTTGTTTGCTTTCTGTTTGGCCTGGAACTGTTCTTTTGTTACCGGAGATATTAGTTTTTTACTGGGTTGTGGACTTGGGTTGGGTTTCTCGGGAAGTGATGGAGGTAATGGGGTTGTTTTCAATGGCGGTGGACCGCTCTCCGCTGGTGCACCTGGTTGTATTTTAGGCTTCGGCTGAGCCTTTTGGGTTAGTGTAGCTGCTGCTGTCGAGGTTGCCCTCTGGTGTTGGAGTGGTAGATGGGGTTGCAAGCGCTGGACTTAGTGCTGGCAATGTTTTAGGTGTTGGTTGATTTGCCAGTTCCGGTTCGGGGACTGGCTTGGGCTGTGTTTTTGGGACTGGATCCTCTATGGCTGTTTTAGTCGTTGGTAGGGAATTCGGCTTCACCATCGTTGTTGGGGTCTTTGGTAACCCAGTTGGGCCCCTGGTGGAAGGCTTATGAACAGAGATAGGTGTGCAAGCTTGCTTAGCCTGGCTGCGGGTGACCATTCCCACCCTCTTGGCTAGCTTTACATGATTGGCTAGATTATCCCCCAGCAGCATGGTAATGGGATAATTATCGTAGACTGCAAAAGTCCACCTTCCTGACCAGCCCTTGTACTGGACAGGTAGATTGGCTGTAGGTAAGTTGAAAGAGTTTGACTTGAAGGGTTGAACTGTTACTTTAACCTTTGGGTTGATTAACTTGGGGTTCACTAAGGATTGGTGGATAAGTGACATTTGAGCTTCAGTGTCCCTCCACGCTGTGACCTTCTTTCCACCCACTCTTACAGTTACCCTTCGCTTTGATGGTATTTGGGAGGTATCTGGGCCTGCGGACCTTGGTTGTGACTTTGGGGTAATGCACAGCGTTTAGTTGGTGTTTTTGGGGCAGTTGACCTTAATATGCCCCAGCTCATGACATTTAAAACATCGCCCAGCTGACTGGTCACTGGTGTGAGGTTGGTTGCCATGGTCTGGTGGTGTGGAATGGTGAGGTCGTTGGGGGTTTTTTTGGGAGGTAGGTGGGGTTTGGGGCTGCCCCCTCTGATAGAATGTGGTCTCGAGTTGCCCCTTCTGGGACCCACTTCAACCGCTATTAGGGGGGTTTTTTTCTGCCACCTCCGCCCCTTGTGTTCCAATTTTCCCCACCTCTTTGGCGATTTGGGACTGCTTATATTGATCCACATAAGAAGCAAGACTTTTTGCTGAGTCCATTTTTTTATCCCATAACCACTGTTTTACATCATCACTGGTCATAGTTAGGAACTGCTCCTGTAGAACTAAATTACATACTCCTTCAAAGGTAGTTACACCCTTTCCTTTGACCCATTTATCTAACAGATTCTTCATCTGGTTTACGTAAGCCAGATGACTTAGTTCAGCCCCTTTTTTAAGGGCTTTAAATTTTACTCTAAGTGTTAGGTGTAACTTGAAATTGTTTTAAAACCAAATTTTTAAATTTACCATAGTTTGAAGCATTTTTAATAGGCATCTTATTGAAGCTGTCCGGAGTTCAGCCAGTTAATTTTGCTATTAATGTGGTCATCTTTTGATTTTTAGGGATTTTATGTAGAGTGCACAGTCTTTTAAAGGTGATGAAATATTTGGCAATGTTGTTGGACTTATCATACTGTGAGCATAGTCGCTCCCATTTGTGGATTTTTGGGGAAGTGGAGTCAGCAGCTGGAGGAAATTGTTTCTGCAGTTCCAAAACAGCCAGTTTATGCTTTTGTTTTTTAATCTGGGCTTTTATAGCCCTTCTTTGGGTGGCTTTCTTTTTTTTCATTAGCCTTCGATGTTTTTTTTGTCTCTCCTCAGCTTGGAATTTGGCTAATTCTAAATTCTTTTGGCCCTTACCACCTGTTATTTTAATTTTTTTGTGTTTAACTTACTAACTGAAAATTAAACAAAATTTTCTTATATTACTTGGAAATTCTTAGCAGGGTTTTAATTTTACCAGCAGAGGGAGAAAGACCCCCTACACTTATTCTTAGAAAACTGAACTGACCGGTTCCCCCCACCCACAGGGACCCCTGGGATGGTTGCCTAGCACTTAACGAGCCTATTAACTCTTAACTGCAAACCTGGGCTACTCTCTGTTATTTAGCAGGAGAAAACCCTCTTAAAAAAAAAAGAAAAAACCTTCGGTTCCCTGCCCTCAGTTAACTGAAAAAGACAAAGCGTGGAGCTATCACAGCTTCAAGACCTGCAGAACAAGTTTTACCAGAGTGACTTTCTGTAGTGGTTAACTTAACACTGTTACCTGCTTTGTACTTGCTGAGGTCTTACCTTAGAGAAAAACTGCTTTGTGCAAAATTTTGTTTTTTAAATTCACAGAATTTCATCCCACCTTTGCCACCATGTCAGGATTGCCTCCCCACTCTGAACTTTAGGGTACAGATGTGGGGACCTGCATAAAAAAAGAAAGAACCCCCCCAAGCTTATTTTACCAGCTTGGGTTAAAATGTTTTTTCCCAGAACACAAATTTTTTTGTATCTGGACCTGGTACGCTGCCACCACCAAACTAGGTTTAGGGTAGTTTGGGACCCTTCTTTCCCTTTCTACTAACCCCCCAAACTTTTTCCTTCCCTGAAAAGCTTAAGAGAATAAAAAAAACAAACCTCGCCTGATCCTGCAAGACGTGCCCGATCCAAAACCAGAATTTTACACAATGAAAAACAAGCAGTTAGCTCTTTTAAAAAAAGATTTTAATAAAAAAAAAAAAGGAATAAATCCCTTATAACCATTAATAGAGCAGCATTTACCATAATTAACAAAAGGATTTAAAAAACAAACCTCTCCCCCGAGGCAATTTTTTTTTACAGTTGATATTTTTGCTGAAGCTTACAATCTCAAGAAGCACCCAGCCAACACTCACCACTAAAAACCCTCCAAGTGATAATAAAAATTATTATCCCTCCAAGTGATAATAAAATAATTACTAACTACAATACTTAATAAAATTTATAGTTACAGTAAAAGACATAGCTGTGTTCATCCCATAGCCAAGGTGAACAGAGAAAGACCCAAAAAGAAACTAAAACTTAAAATTTTTTGTTTTTTGAGGAATTTTTTATTGGTTAGTTGTTCACCTTTTTGGTTACCTTTAGCTTAACCCCTTACAGGTAAACACTAATTTTAGGCTACTTTACACTTATAACAAGCCCCTAGCAAAAAGGGAACACTTTGGGAGACTACTGTGTATGCAGATCCTGGCAGTTTTCCTTTGCCTCTTTTGGTCATTTCTATGAGACGGGAAGGTCCAAGCCTATCTTCTGTGGAATGAACAAATGCTCAGAATCTCCAACTGTCCCAAAGTGAGAGAATGCCTCTTTCCAGAGCATTTGTCTCTCACCTTGGCTGGTTATGAGATACTGAACCTAAAGTCCCAGATTTTCAGGAGATTGGAGATTTTGGGCACACTGTTTTTTGGGTGTCCAATTTCAGATGCCATTCATAGATTCCAAGCCAGAAGGGACCACTGTGATCATCTGATCTGACTTCCTGTAGAAAACAGGCCATAGAACATCCCCAAAACTAATTAATAGGGAAACATCCAATCATGATTTAAAAATGGTCAGTGATGGAGAATCGATCCCGACCCTTGGTAAATTGTGCCAAAGTAAATTGTTAAAGCAGCCTGATTTTTCAGAAAGTTCTGATCAGGAGCGTTGAGTCTTATTGTATCATTCATCCCTAGATCTAACGCTGCTTTCTTTGCAGTGGTCCAGAACTCACAACAGTGAGTCCCAGAATTCACGCCACTAACTTCCAGTCCTTATTGCTCTGATGCCTGTCTCTGTCACTCCCTTCCCCCTCTCTGTCACTTTTTAGTTCCAAGGGTGATTTCTTTTGAGGAAGCCTATCTAGAGAGCTCTGTAAAAAATCTCCCATTCCTTTTCTGGAGAGTGGTGCAGCATTACTGATGCACGGGCATGTGCTGGAAATTCAGGAGTGTTCTCTTGATTTGGAAATGCTGATTCTGCAGCTGCCTTGACAGACACATACAGTCTTGAAATGAAAAACAAGCCCTGAGCTTCTTTAATTTAATTCAGTGTAGTCTAGTTGCATCCACACTCTGCTTTCATTGCTAAGAGATTCATTCAGAACAGATGACATTTTAATGCAGTTTTTTCTGAGAAAAAGTTACTTTCTGGCGTACTGTAGTTTGGATCATTTTAAGGTATAACATGCTGGAAGCAGCACTTTTTGGTGTGTACTAGATTTGACAGAGCATCAGTGCCCCCTACTGATAAGCCTTAGGAAATGTGCTTTAGGGGAGCAGGAGCATGAATAAGATACATAGATGCTGAAGTATTTTAATAATACTTTACAGTAATACCATTCTTCATTTATAAAAAAAATCCACCATGCTTTCTTCTTGACAGTTTGAGATCTACCTTTCTCCTCTTGATACTTGTATAAATCTTACTGATATTCCCCAGGAACAAAGGAGACTTAATATTTCATGCTGTTCATGGGTTATTTGAAAACTACATTATGGACATCACTTAAAGTTTTTCTAAAGAACGTATCCTGAAATCCTGTCAAATGCAAGTCTCTGCTGACTTCACCGGGAGTTTTGAAGTCCATTATTACTGTTGCTTGTTCAGGGACATATGTAACATTTTTATGACATGTTCCTGCTCTCATAAAACAGAAGGAACAGATTACTTGTGCTCTTTTAATCTTAAACAGGTTATATTAAGTGACTTATATTTATCTTAATTATAGAAAAATCAGAGTGCAAAGTGTTATGTTGCCCCTAATGGATTGTCAGCAGGGGATGAATCTGGATCTCTGGATCTCCTTGTCTTTGGCTTTAGATCATAAGATCTAAAAACAGTGTCTTGATGTTTGTGGGGGTTCTGACTCATGATTTGTTTGGATTCACAGAGTTTGCAATCCCAGCTAGTATTCCGAGCATAATTCGTGCAAAGTTATTCAAAGTGATGCAATGTATTATTACAAGAGTTTCTGCGGTTGACACAGACTGTGCCACACTGGAACAAGCCAATGATCTCTCACATCCAATAACCTGCTTCAGATAGGGTGGCCACTCACAGATTGCCAAAAAATTGGACATTCCAATACTTCCAGGAATGGTATTAGGCCTGTCCCCACTGATGTAACTATGCAGGCACCATGCACGCAATGTCCTGCTGCATGGGGGGGATGCCATTTTGAAGCGTGTGCTCCCCTGCCCCTGCCAGTGTGACCACACACAATGCATTCAAGATCAAGTCGCAAAGAGGATGCCATTTTGAAGACCGTGCCACTCTGCCCCCACAGGCATGATCTCACACGCATGTGAGGCAGGGGATCATAGCAGCATGCTCTTCAAAATGGCGTACCCTGCCCTATGTTGGACAAAATCTACTCTGTTTTGTTTCAGTACCAGTTGGGGGACAAACAGAGGTGAAACTAAGCCGGTATGCCCCGGTACAGCGTACCGGCAAGAGCCGGTGTGCCGTACCTGGGCGCCCGGCTTTCCCAGGCTGCAATTTAAAGGGCTTGGAGCTTCCAGCCTTGGCTGGAGCCCCAGGCTGTTTAAATTGCTGCCAGAGCCCCACTGCTGGAGCCTTGGAGCAGCAGCAGTGGGGCTCTGGGGGCTATTTAAAGGGTCGGGGCTCCTCTGCCTCTGCCGCCTCGGTTCTTTAAATAGCCACAGCTTTCTGAAGCGGCGGCTGTTTAAGGAACCGAAGCGGCAGAGGCAGTGGGAGCCCCGGCCCTTTAAATAGCCCGCAGAGCCCCTCCACCCCCCGACTCGGGGCTATTTAAGGGGCCTGGGGATCCCCTCTAAATAGCCATCAGAGCCCTGGGGTGGGGAAGGGGCTCCGCATTTAGGGCCCAAAACCCCTAGGTGCAGGGTGCTACCCTCTGGGGGAGAAGAGGGAAAGGGGAGGGACTAACCCGTACAGGGCGGGCCGGGGCTGGCTCTGACCACACAAGCCCCGCTCCTTCCACCTGGGACCCCGCCCCTTCCGGGGGCAGAGTCAGCCCCCAGCATACCGGTAAATGACTACAGTTACTTTCACCCCTGGGGACAAACCTTAGAAAAGAGGACTGTTAGGAATGGCCTGCCTTCCTCCAGCAGTGGCCAATGCCAGCAAGACAAAAACTGGCCCAAAAATGCACCTGATGTGAAATTCTGCCCTGTGCAGAAGGCCATCACAAGGCTAGCCCTATTTTTGCCTTCCTGACCTCCTCAATGAACAGTTTACCTCCCAAATCAAGACTTTTTTGAGCTGCTTTTACTGGGGAAAAGGATGAGTTCTTAACTTGTTAGCTAATATGTGACAACTAACATGAGGTAAAATACTTGTGAAAACAAGGAAAAATAGAGTGTTCTTAACGAGTGTTTGCTAACAAGTGGTAACTAACATGAAGCAAAATCCTAATGAAGACAAGGCAGTTTGTGGCTTTAATAGGAGTAAGTAGGATGAGCTAAAGGCTTTGAGGAAACCTCAGGTTTATAATGATTTGATAATTTGTGTTAAAACTACAAACTTCTTCATCTTAACTAGGATTTTACCTCCTATTAGTTACCACTTGTTAGCAAACACAAGTTAAGCGCCCACCTTTCTGGCCTACTGAAGATACACCCTTGTACTGCATAACTGCAGTACATAATGGCAGAAAAAATAAACCTGAGCAGGAAAAATGTTCTGAGGGCATGATTTCAGGAAAAAAGCCCACCTTTCTGGCCTACTGAAGATACACCCTTGGACTGCATAACTGCAGATGTTGTTGTTGTTGGTCCTAAAATCAAGCAACTATTTTTTAAAAAAACAAAACCCTATGGCTATAATACAATGGATTTTTGAAATCTGTATAATGCGTGTAGCATTTAGTAAGCAAACTGCCCCATCAGAAGATTATCTGGAATTTGAGTTCTACTGGAATAAATTAAATGTTGAGGAAAATACACTTAGAAGAAAGCAAGTGAAATTAAAATCATGAAATACTACAGACAGCATTTTTTGTATGGTGGTTTGGTATTTTGAATTTAATGTAGCGTTAATGCCCCCTGCTGATAAACCTCAGAAGAACTGCTTTAGATTTAAGTAGAAACACAGATATATGAGGCGCAAGTATTTAATAATTCTTCAATAGAAAGAAAAAATCCAATATACTTTCCTCAAAACTGGCCTTAGTTTAAATCATAACGTTTAATTTTATGCCCATCCACAGCAAAAGGCCTCTGTGCCTAGACAGCAAACCAAACCCCAAAAACAATCGTTATCACAAATAAGCCCTTTTCTGGTGATTGTTTAGTAATAAGAACAAGTTGACATAACATTGCTTGCTTAGAGCTAAATCTAATTCATAAGAGAAAAATATAACTGCAGCAATAAAAGAAGAAACCACTAATCGTATTTTAAAAGCAAATTATTAAGCAGACCAAAAATGAAAAGCATCTTGCTTAAATCTAGAGACTGCAAAATGTTGAACAGATGTATTGCCATTCAGGTTCAGTCTGTAGAGAGCTAAATAATAAATCCTTTCACTGTATTCAGCATTATCTATTGCTAGCATAAGAAAAGAGATCATTAATATAGATTTTTTTATAGTTTCTGTTGAAAATGTCAATGCAGATATTAAATACTTTAATAAAAGATCCAGAGATTTCATTTGTTTGACTGCTGAATTTATCTAGGACAAAACATAATTCCTGCAATACTGTTTTTATAGTTACAATCACACCAGTATACTTCTTCCAGCTAGCACCAACACTTATGGCCTGTACCCTGTCTGTTTATCCCTTCATCTGTTTGTGATGTAGAACAGCCTCTGCATGAAACTCGGAATGGGGTGGAGGAGCCTCCAGTGCTGGTGCACTTAGGCTTGATTGCTTGGAGATAAAAAGCTTGTTGGGGGTATACTCTGTATATATTCGCCCTCTGCCTCTGACTGCATACAGCTTTCTCTGCAGGGTTTGGGGATCCATGTGTAAAGGGAGGCTGCAGACCCATCATGATCCGTGGGGTTTGCAGTCAGAACTGCTGGGGCCAAACCTTCCCTCCCACCTATAGAATGAGTGGGAGAAACCTGCTATGAGGAGCTTCTACCTGCTGTCCTGGGCCAGGTCCCCTTCCACACCAATCTCCACAAAAAGGTTTGACTCAGGTCCTTGATATATACAAGTTCTGTAGGGAAACTGAATGTCTCCATGTTCAGTGCTGTCTCTCCAACCCCTTTCACCAGCACTAAATGAACTCCAACTTGATGGAGGGAGGAGATGCTGAAAGAGAGAGGCACAGGGGAGAGGACTGTGATGACCCATATTGTTACCTCTGTTCCCCTAAAAACCAACCCAGGGTCACACTTGTATTAGTTTTATTACAATGCCGCTGTTAGGTCAGACAGAATAGGGATGGAGCTTATTCATACATGCACACATTCATTGCATTCATACCATCATGCACGCAACACACTTACACAGGTGGAGAGTTACGAGAGACGGCATGGGAAGCCAAGAAGCCAAAGCGTGGTAGAGCTGGTGTGTCCGCCTGCAGTCACGGACCCAGGCTGGTAAGTAGGTCAAGGAGCAGCAGCTTGTGTGCATGGCTGCTGCCTTTTATTTTGGAATTGAGTGGCTCCTGTACACTCAGGGCTTGGTTACACTTACAGGTTTATAGCGGTATTGGTTATAGCTGTCCTCATATACAGCTATAGCTATAGTGATATAGCGTGGCCACACTGACACCCACCAGTGGTAAAGCATGGCCACATTTGCGGCACTTCAGGCAGCATTGGGAGCAGCACATTAGGGCAGGTATCCCACAGAGCACCTCTTCCAATCTGGTGCAATGACTTATGGGAAGGAGGGCGATGCTTGTGGGGCGTTCTGCATCCTGTACCAACTCCCATGATGCTTCACATCACATCCCAGAACTCTCTGTGTTTCCGTCCACCTCTGGCGCCATCTTTCAACGGTTTCAGTGAGGCGCGCTCCGTCGTCCATTTTGGTGTGCCATAATGAGCCCCGACTGCTTAGGAACATGCTGATGAGTCTCGCCAGCACATCTTGCAGTGTGGTGGAGTTAATCCTTGACATGCAAGGTGACAGTGAGGGGTCTGAAGACGAGATTGAAGCGTTGAATGCATTTGACATGAAACTGCTTGTCTCACTAACGGGCATGCTTAAGGCTGTGGAACGCCGCTTCTGGGCACGGGAAACTAGCACTGACTGGTGGGATCGCATCATTATGCAAGTCTGGGATGATGAGCAGTGGCTGCAAAACTCACATGAGAAAAGCCAAGTTCATGGGACTGTGTGCTGAACGCGCCCCTGCCCTGCAGCGCAAGGACACCAGATTGAGAGCTGCCCTCCCGGTGGAGAAGCGGGTGGCTATCGCAGTCTGGAAGCTGGCCACCTCAGACAGCTACCGATTGGTGGCCAACCACTTTGGAGTGGGAAAGTTGACCATCAGAGTCATGTTGATGCAAGGGTGTAGGGCCATTAATCGCACTCTGCTACAAAAAATCATGACTCTTGGTAATGTGCATGACATCGTGGCTGGCTTTGAGCAAATGGGTTTCCTTAACTGTGGGGGGGTGATAGATGGGACCCATATGCCTATTCTGGTGCCCGACCACCTAGCAGGAGAATACATTAACCGAAAGGGGCACTTCTCCATGGTTCTCCAGGCGTTTGTGGACCACTGTGGGCATTTTACTGACATTAATGCAGGCTGGTCGGGAAAGGTGTGTGACGCACACGTGTTCCGCAACACCGGCCTGTTCAGGAAGCTGCAAGCTGAGACTTTTTTCCCAGAGCAAAGGATCACCATGGGGGAAGTAAAAATGCCCATTTTGATTCTTGGCGACCCCGCTTACCCTTTAATGCCATGGCTCATGAAACCCTGCACAGGAAGCCTGGACAGCAGCCAGGAAAGGTTCAACTACAGGCTTAGCCAGTGTCAAATGACTGTGGAGTGTGCTTTTGGGAGTCTCAAAGCGCGCTGGCGCTGTCTTTATGGGAAGCTAGACTTGGCTGAGGGAAGTATCTCCGTGGTTATTTTCGCATGCCATGCCCTACATAATCTTTGTGAACGGAAGGGCGAAGGCTTCACTCAGTCATGGTCCTCGGAGGTTCAATACCTGGAGGCCACGTATGCACAGCCAGAGAGCAGGGCTCTTAGAGGGGCCCATCGTGAGGCTTCAAGGATCAGGGATGCCTTGAGGGAGCATTTTGAGGCTGAAAGCCAGTTCTAATGGGAAGTGCAGAGGGAGGGAGGGCTCATTGTTTTCATAGGCTAAGGCATGTGTTTTTCTTTAGGCATGAGTAATCTATGTACTCTGAATAAAAAAACCCATTGATTAGAAAGACAATTCATTTATTGAACAACTACTTCTTTTGCTGAAAGGAAAGGTTATGGATGCAGAATCTGCAGTGGAAGCGGGTGGGGTGCAATTGGGTTGGGATGGGGTCAGTCAGAGATTGGAGTATATCCGGATCTCATACTCTGCAATGCTCTCCAAATTGCTGTCCTCCAAACCCCATTTCCGGATGGCAATAAGGCATGTTATCAGGGGTTGAGTTCAGTGGATAAGGGTCCTGGATATGGGGGGTTGGTCGGTGAAGACACGGGGGTTGGAGGCATCTGTGGGTGGTAATAACCAGGAAGCTGGTGATAGCGGGCTGGAGGGGAAAGAGGGCCAGAAGGGGAAGGGTTTTGTGGCAACTGATGAAGGGGGCAGCGAGCCCAGTACTACTCCTCCTGCATGTCAGCGATCCGCTGCATAGTCTCTACTTGCAGCTCCATTAATGTGACCAGCTTATCAGCGATTTCCCGCCAGTGAGTCGTGTTCTCCTGGCGGAACTTCCTCTCCCTCTCCCTCAACTTGCTTTCATTCTCCCTCCACTTCTGTGCAATTCGATTTTCTTGTACAGATTGTTGCATCACTTGTTGTAGCAGATACTCCTTTACTTTTTTGTGGTCTCCTTCTTAGTCTTCTCAGCTTGTCAGCAGCAGATAACAGTGGCAAAGAAGTCAAGGTCAAACCTATCCAGAGAAAATGTTGCATTACACACAGGCAGTATTGCACACAACAGACAGGGCAATGATTCCCCCTCATTCCCTGTCCAAAGAAACCCACAGTTTGCCTGTCCCAGGGAGAGTGCACATAACTCACGGGAGCCCTTGCCATGGTGAGTAATCTGGGGATGCAGGGGGACTGATTGTTTCCCTGCCGTGCTATCCTATGGGTTGCCTTGTGGGGGGAGCGCAGCACAGTGGCAGGAACCCTACACTGAACACTGTCCCAACATTCTCCGTAGGTGTTCATCCTGGAAGATATCTCACTGCTGCGGGTGACCGATGAAGAAAGGGAGGGCATTCTAATGCGATGCAGCTTCCGCCCAGGCCCATATGCAGCTTGCCTCTGTGCAGCAATGCTCTCCCTACCCTTGTAGCACAGTGGCGGGGACTAGTGACTGTGACCGGGACAGGGAATACGCTGGCTCTTCCAACAAACCTGCGCAGGTGCATTGCCACCGCTCTGATTGAGACCTGTGAAGAAATCACTGATGAGGATTACCGCGATGTGATAGACTACATCAGTGCACTATTCCACATGTAGGCATGCATGCAAGCATCCCTTTCCTCCCTCGCCCAAGTAGTCAGAAACCACAGTGCCTGCCTTCCCAATGGAAAAGTAGCTTTACCTCTGCAATCTGCTGTTGCTCTGCCCTCCACAACCGCCGGACGCTGCAGCTGGCTTCCCTCCTCCTGGCTGGAGAACAGCTCCTGCCTGCATGCCTCCTGGGAGTCCTCCATGCCCTGGCTTGCTGCTGCTGTCGCCACCGCCTCCTCCTCCTCTTCCTCCCCCACACTTGCACTGGTGGGCTCGGAAGTGTCCATGGTGGTCGATGGAGAGCGTGTAGGATCCCCCCCTAGTATTGCGTCCAGCTCCTTGTAAAATCTGCAAGTCGCCGGGGCTGCCCTGGAGCGGCTGTTTGCTTTGTGGGCTTTACGATATTCATTCCTAAGCTCCTTTACCTTAACACGGCACTGCAGAGTGTCCCGCTCATGGCCTCTTTCTGCCAAGGCCCTTGGTATCTGCCCATAGGTATCATAATTCCTGCGGCTAGACCGCAGCTGGGACTGCACAGCCTCTTCCCCCCAACAACTGATGAGGTCCAACACCTCGCTATTGCTCCACGCTGGGGATCGCCTATTGCGAAGAGGCCTGGCACATGGAGTCATGATCAAGCAGAACGATCACCTGCAAGGATTCCCTGAGAGCACTCCACGCCTGGCTGGAGCAAACAGGAAGGGGATTTTCAAATTTCCCTGCAAATTTAAAGGGCTTGTCTGACATGTGGTCACCTGAGGACAGGACAAAAGAGTTTGAAAGTGATGACCAGAGTGGCTCGAACGGGAATTATAGGATGGGCTGGAGGCCAATTAATGCGCATTGGGTGTCCACATTCATGCTGTAGCTCTACAGCAGCGCTACAGCCCGTATTCCCCGTGTGGAGGTGGATTACCAGTAGCGCTATAACTCCGAAGTTATAGCGCTCTACGTGCCTCGCCAGTGTGGATGGGTAGGAGGTTATAGCGCTCCTGGCGGCTTTATAGCGCTATAAAGTGCCAGTGTAACCAAGGCCTGAGTTTTTCTTCTGTGTCCGTCATCGAGAAGCATTCCCAGTCCTTGTTCCTTCCATGCATCTTTTCTTTACAGCACTTCATGGTTGCCTTCTCAGGGCAGATTATATCAGACACCCATGGCTCCAGGCTCTTTTCTCTTTGCAGTTCCTCTCCTCCACCCAGTCCCACATACACTCCCTCGTTCATACTCCCTTATCTTCCACACACACTCCCTTGTTCACACTCTCTCTGATTGCGTGATGGGATATTAGAAAGCTTGGAAGTTCATACAAGTGGTAACTTGAAAAGGTTAAGGAGCTTGCAAAGATTACAAAACTTAAAAGGCTATGCTAAAAGTAACTGAAGTTACAAAGTCTGCAAAAAGGTTGCAGAACTTAATGATACAAGTTACAGATCTTACAACTGCATTTGAATGGAGGCTTTACATAACACACATGATATCAGCGTTAAGGGGTCCTAAGTCAGCGCTGGCAATATGGTGGGATAATTTGCAGTGACCAATAGGTTGAGAACAGCATTAACAGGGGCACGGGAGCCTGTTAAATCACAGGATTTAAGAACATAAACATTTGACTCCAATTTCGCTCTGCTATTGAACTCAGTGGTGCTGCATTGGTGTAAATGAGAGGAGGGTTTGGTCCTTGATATTTGAAGGCAAGACCAAATACAGAGCTTTTCAGAATGACGCTGCACCTCATGGTAAGGGGCTGCGCTCTTCTCTGGGGTCCAGTGCAACACAGGAATGTTAAACAGCAGCAATAATACACCACGCCACCAACACTGGTGTCAGGGTCATCAGTGGAGTGAGTGAGTGGTTCAGGGATGCTAAACAAGCACAGTAACAGGAGCAAACAAACGTGGCTTTCTTCCTTTTGCAAATCTTTCAATGCTTGTTTAAAACAAGAGCAATTCACTTGAGTACTTCAGCCTACCACAGTTGTGGCATACTCAGTAGCTGCCTAGCTCCCTGGCGTCCACTTTATTTTAAATGCATGCAGTCGCAGAATTTATGTACACATTCTGCAACACCTAACAGCACTCTCTTTCATAATGTGTGCCATGCAGACAGTTTAAAACAGGCCTGCACAACTCGGAAAGCGGTGAGAGCCATGTTACTCCAAAGAAAACAGCTACAGGCTGAAAAGGTAGGTTGGGGGGATACTTTATTAAGAATTTTTCAATTAAATCAAACAATAATTTTTTTAATTATTTTAATTTTTTTTAATGAATCATGGAAAAATGAAAAACATCTATGCCCACCACTTAGAAACTTTGTATTGAACCTTGGTAATATGTTCTAGACCCTAATGTAGTATAATTAAGGTAAAAGAAAAATGTCTTTTTGCTAGAAGTAGAATAAGATCTTCGCCCAACTTTGTAATCAATTGCCCTGTTGAATGAATGAGGTGTGAATGAGGAAGCCATGGAAGGCAGACACCTCCAGACAGCTGCAGGGTTGGAGAGGGGATGGGAGTCGGACCAAGGACTTGTCAACTGGGCTAACTAAAGAAAATCAGACATATTGAGGGCCTCCGGGTTAGAAGCAAGCACCTTCCTTTGGGAACACCCTCTTTGCAGCATTGAAACAACACCCAAAGAAAAGCAGCAAAAAAAGGATCAACGGACACAATCTGAGATTTTAAATCTGGGACAGATTTGCATAAGAGGGAAGCTGCTATAAAAGTGAGGTGTTTTGCAGAGAACCCCAGGTCTTGTCTTGTCAACACTGGAGCATCGATCCGGATCGGCTGAAGCCCTGCTCCACCGCTCCCGCATCTAACTCACCTGGCCAGTGAAGTTAAGGGGAGCAACTAGTTGGTAACAGCAAGACGGAGTGTGCTTGTGTATGTGTGTATGAGTGCATGAGTGTGATATATATCATATCCATATGATAGTGTTGATTGTTACATGTATTACTAATAAATGTGATATTTTACCTTATTCCCCCGAAAAGATCCTGTAGTGTACTTTAATTACACCTCCAGCCACCGACTCGCTGCTCGTCTCCTCACTCCACACCCAAGTATAAAGCCTCATTCAAAGACCCAGAGGTCACTATATTACTGCACAGAGCAGTCAGTCAGTGCAGTAACAAAAATTAAAATACTGAAAATGGATGCTCCCCTCCAGGCACCGACTCGCTGCTCGCCTCCTCACCACCTCCCCCAAGTATAAATCTTCACTGCCACTGCCCGCCTGCTTGGCTCTTCATCCCCCCACTCTCCCGGCTCACCTACTCACTCCCTGCCGCCCACTTGCCTCCGTCTCACCTCCCCGCCCCGCCGGCTCACCACCACTGCACAGCCACTCAGCTCTTCATCCTCCCACCCCCCATAGCTCGCCTATTCATCCCCCACCCGCTCGCCTTCTCAGCCCCCCGCCTGCCTCCGCTGCCAGCTCACCTGCCTGCCTGCCGCCAACTTGCCTGCTCCCCCCACCGTCAGCTCACCTCCCTGCTCGCTGCTGGCCCCTTCACCTTCTGCTGTTACCCCCGCCCCTTGCCGCTGGTTCACTCTCACTCCCCCGCCTGCCACTGGCCTCTTCACCACTCTGCCCAGCCGGCCAGCCATTGGCTTGCCCCGCCCTGCTGCTTGCCTACTCACCCCCCTCAGACCGCATGTTGTGCAGGCCTGGCTTAGAGCATAGCACTGGTGAATCCTAGTAATAGTTTGGCCACTGGAATTTCAGATCTTGAAAATAGAATGTGAAGCAGATCAAATCTTACCTTGTGATTCCTAGTGTTTAGGGTCCTACCAAATTCATGGCCATGTAAAATGCATCAGGGACCGTGAAATATGGTCTCCCCTTGTGAAATCTAGTGTTTTGTGTGCTTTTACCCTATACTAAGCAAATTTCATGGGGGAGACCAGTGTTTCTCAAATTGGGGGTGCTGACCCAAAAGGGAGTTGCAAGAGCATCACAAGGTTATTTTCAGGGGGTTGCGGTGTTGCTACCCTCACTTCTGCGTGACCTTCAGAGCTGGGTGGGTGGAGAGCAGTGGCTGTTGGCTGGGTGTTCAGCTCTGAAGGCAGCATCCCCCAGCAGCAGTGCAGAAGTAAGGATGGCATGGTATGGTATTGCCGCCCTCATTTCTGCACTGCTGCCTTCAGAACTTGGCAGTCAGATAGTAGCAGCTGCTGACTGAGGACTCAGTTCTGCAGCAAAGTAAGGGTGGCAATACCATGCCATGCCATCCTTACTTCTGCGCTGCTGCCGGCAACGGCTCTGCCTTTAGAGCTGGGCTCCCGGGCAGCAGCCGCCACTCTCCAGTTGCACAGCTCTGAAGGCAGCACCACCATCAGCAGTGCAAAAGTAAGGGTATCAGTACAGCACCCCCACTACAATAACATTGCGACTCCTATGCCCCAACTCCTTTTTGGGTCAGGACTTCTACAATTAGAATACTGTGAAATTTCAGATTTAAATAGCTAAAATCATGAAATTTATTATTTTTAAAATCCTATGACCGTGAAATTGACCAAAATGGACTGTGAATTTGGTAGGGCCCTACTAATGTTCCTATAGGTCATCTTGTGTGATACATCTTAAGATGCATTTAAAACTCTCCTTCATTTCTTGACTCTATGAGACCTGGTCTGCTGAACTTCAGCAACTGTATTCTGAATTTTACTAAAGGCAAGAATCAAGCAACTTTATTAAAACACTGTTAGTGTACATTCATCTTAACTGACATGATTGTTTGCTTTAGGTGCTACAAGACTCTTTGTCGTGTTTGCTTTAGGTCTCCCAGGAATTTTTAGTCCCCGAGTCTGAGAAGGGTGTCATTCTCAGCTTTTTCCACTAGAGGCTGACCTGAATCTGTTGTTTTTTATTTCAAAGCCTTTAGTTTTTTTCATTATGATGTGAGTGACACTAATATTATTCAGCAGTGGGCTGGAACCAGAACTGTCAGATCAGGGTTTTGTGCTACATGGCTACAACAAGTCGCGTCACAGATAGATATATCAGTATATGGGTTAATGGTGTCCTGGCCTTCTCACTAGATCAGGGGTCGGCAACCTTTCAGAAGCAGTGTGGCGAGTCTTCATTTATTCACTCTAATTTAAGGTTTCGTGTGCCAGTAATACATTCTAACGTTTTTAGAAGGTCTCTTTCTTTAAGTCATATATATATATAACTAAGCTATTGTTGCATATAAAGTAAATAAGGTTTTTAAAACGTTTAGACATTTCATTTAAAATTAAATTAAAATGCAGAGCGCCTCCCTCCCACCCCCAACAGGAGTGTGTGTGTGCCACTGAAAATCAGCTTGCATGCCACCTTCGGCACGTGTGCCATAGGTTGCCTACCCCTGCACTAGATGATCATTCAACCCACTGCTCTGAATGCAGGCAGATTCCATTGCAAATGGAAGATTGTCTATGAAATGAACCTCCTCTAGTATTTCATTCATGGACTATGCCTAGGTCAGTTCCTGCTATTGAGTCTGACCTGCAGTAGAGTAGGCCCTGTTGGGGGAATCCCAGCTCTTGATTAGCACCAACAAAATCCCATGCATACAGTGGTCTCCTTTGTGTGTATGGTGCCAGCAAAGCTCAGATGTTCGGCAGCGTGACTAAGACCAGAACATGTCAGCTCTGCTGTCGGCATTCTAGGAATTATCATTGACTCTTGTTAATTGACAGCTCATGCTGAATGCAGAGAATTGATTTGTTTCAGCCAGGTACCAAACAGATTGCCATGGAAAAACCTGCAACAGTTCACTGGCAGATGGGTATTTCCCACACTGACATCATGGGCGCTGTGAGCTTTTGCAAGTGCTGTGGGTATCAAAACATGAATACAAAGGAGCATGTTTGGTAAAGGGCAGTGCACGTTCTGTAACCTTAAAATACCTGTTTTTGCAAAGGGAGAAGACTGCGAGACATTGCTCAGTAGTATCCCAGCATCATCACCTACAGGTCAGTGTACCAGGATTGAACTAGGGACCTCCAGAACTAAAAGTCTGAGTCTCTAGATGTAGAGTTGGATTGGGCACAGAAAGAGGTGGAACCTACACTGACCAGTGGATTACACAGGTACAGTATGGTTCAGGGCAACGTAGAGGTTAGAAACTACCATGTACATGTATGTACAGCTCCTTGCACAATGGGGCCCTGATTAGGACCTCTGGGCACTCCTAGTACAAATAGCAACTAGTAAAAAGGAAAGACCCATTGGGTCATGTAGTACGAGCGTTCTCAAACTATGGGACCTGGCCGGTTACTATTTGTTGACTTATCACCTTGACAACAAGAAAATGGAAGTGGCTGCCTGCGATTCCCTAGATGCTTGTCCCAGTTTCTGCTATAGACCTTCTCACTGCATGGTAGCAATGATGGAGCGGGATTTTCCCACAGTCCCATCTCCTCGCCACTGGAATGGGTTACCTAGGGAGGTGGTAGAATCTCCTTCCTTAGAGGTTTTTAAGGTCAGGCTTGACAAAGTCCTGGCTGGGATGATTTATTTGGGGTTAGTCCTGCTTTAAGCAGGGGCGTGGACTAGATGACCTCCTGAGAACCCTTCCAACCCTGATATTCTATGATTCTATGATTTTGATACCCCTCCATTCTTAACGCTTCCCTGCAGGTGACCAATCAGATGCACCAGTTTGGCTGCCTCAGGGCCTTGTGGGCAGGGAGAGGGGCCAAAAGGAGGGACAGGGAGCTAATCAGGATATAAAGCTGAGGTGAACAAGTGGGGAAGTAGACTGCAGGGAACAGAAGTTCAAGGGGAAACAAGCTGGGAAGTTGGGAGCTTCCTTTGAGCCCTTGCACCCTGATCTGTTCTCTCTTGAGTGCCTCTTCCCCTAGGGGGACTTGCAGGTCATGGTGCAGTTTCATTTTAGAGTGATCTTTCCACCCCTGTAAAAGCTCTGCTCACAAAACCCAGCTCATCCTTCCCATTAAGCCCGTCTTCAGTGGCACCATTTGGCAGAGAGTGGTCCTGGTTCTCTGTTGCCCTGCATCTTGCATTGTCCATTTACACTTGTGCCAAGTGGACATAAGGGATGAAGGTACAGCACTGCACCAAATGACTGCACAGGGCTAAAAGACAGCACACGGATGATGCCAAACAGTGTAGAATCAGGCCACTTGTTCCATGTTTCAAACAACTGTTCTGAATCTCCATTCTGTCCTTTCCTTAGAGTGACACACCACATACCGTACATCTGCATTTGGAAGCCATGGCTTCCATTAAATGTAATTCCTTCCCTTCGTGGCTTTCAACGGAGGGTAGTTTCTGGTAAACTTTAATGCATTCCACTCAGGCTTTCATTGTGAAGGTACAGCTTGCTAAACCATTGAAATGTTGGGCTGGAAGGGACCTTGAGAGGTTATCTAGTCCCAGCTCCTGCACGGAGGCAGGACCAAGTAAACCTAGACCGCCCCTGGCAGGTGGTTGTCTGTCCTGTTCTTATAAACCCCCAACGATGAGGATTCAACAACTTCCCTAGGCAAATGAGGATGGCTATTAACCGTGGATACTAGAAATAAAAAATGATATCGAGCCTGAGGGCACATCTACACTGGCGCAGCTGCACTGTTATAGCACGTATGTGAAGATGCTGTATGCTGTCTTCTGTTGACGCTGGTACTCCACCTCCTCAAGAGATGGTAGCTATGTCGGCGGGAGAAGCTCCCTTGCCAGCACAGTTCCAGGTGTGAATTTTTCACACCCTTGAGTGATGTGATTATCCCGAGATAGGTCTGTACTATAGACCATTCTCCACTGCCTTGTATCTGACGTTGCCACAAATGCAACGGGGATACGATATGCTCCCAGATTACAACGGTAATGTTTTATACCTACTCAGCATTCACTTTGCACTACTGTAATTGCCTACAGAAGGGGCCAGATTCTCAATTACACGAACGCCCCTTTACACCACTCTGCCAGCGCGAAGGAGCCTTCAAGAGAGTGTACATGACACTCCAGTTTAAGATTCCTTTACACTAGGGGTCCTCAAACTGGCAATCGTGACTCCCCCAGGACCCTCCCATCACGAGCCCCCGCTGCATTCTGTGGCATTTCGGCAGCCACTCCAAATTCAGGAGTCAAATCCTTCCTGCCTTTCTCGTGCAAATCTTCCATGGACTTCAGCCGGAGTTTGTGAGAGCAAGATGAGCAGGATTTGACTCCTGCTGTGTATATGTTCTTCCCCTTTTCTGTGCACTTGGATGTGCTGTAGACCTATCAAGATGAGCCATTCTCCCAAAGAATGTCATTCATGACGAAATGGAATAGAACAGATGCTTAAGCAATTACTTTATAGGCCTAGTCTTCCAATTCCCAAGGAATTTAAGCCATTAAGTTGCATTAATGTTAATGGGAGCTACAGATCTAATATCCTCACACTTCAATGGGAGAATAAATTTTGTAGCAGTTAGAAACATAGAATCGTAGGCCTGGAAGGCATCTTGAGGGTCATCTAGTCCAGGGGTGGGCAAACTTTTTGGCCCGAGGTCCACATTAGGTTTCAAAATTGGGCGGAAGGCCAGGTAGGGAAGGTTGTGCCTTCCCAAACAGCCTGGCCCTGCCCCCTACCCAAACCCCACCCACTTTCTGCCGATGACTGCCCCCTTCAGAATCCCCAACCCATCCAACCCCCCCATTCCTGATTGCCCCCTCTGAAGACCCCCCACTCTAACTGCCCCCCCAGAACCCAACTCCCTAAGCTCCCCTGCTCTTTGTTCCCTGATACCCCCCCCCACTGCCTCCCACCCCTGGGACCCCAACCTCTATCAAAGTCCCCCTGCTCTTTGTTCCCAAACTGTCCCTTCCTGAGACCCTCTCCCTAATCACCACCACCCAGGACCCCACCACCTAAACCTCCCCCCAACAACCACCCTCCCGGGGACCCCACTAAGCCCCCGTTCCCAGTTACCATGCTCAGCTGGGCGTGGGGCTCTGCAGCTGGCGGTGATCGGCCCGGCCCCAGCCAGGGAACGCAGGGCCCCATGGCTGGCAACGCTCAGCCCGGCCCCGGCTGAGGAGCGCGGGACCCTGTGGCAGGTGGTGCTCCACCCAGCACCGGCTGGGGAGCGCAGGGCCCCGCGGCGGGCGACGCTCAGTCTGGCGCCCCAGCCCGGGAATGTGGAGCCTGCGGTGGGCGGTGCTCAGCCTGGCGCCCCGGCGCCCTGGCCTGGTAGTGCGGGGCCCCATGGCGGGCAGCGCTTGGCCCGGCCCCGGCGCTGCACCTAGGAGCACGGGATCCTGCAGCGGGCGGCACTCTTGGTGCCCCGGCTCGGCAGCACGGGGCCCCGTGGCAGGCGGCACTTGGCTGGCCCCGTTGCCCCGGCTCGGAAGCGCAGAGCCTTGCAGCTTGCCGCGCTCACCGGCACCCCAGGCCGGGAGGGCAGGGCCACTGGCTCCACCCCCCGGCCCAACATTGCGGGCCAGGTAAAAAGGGCCGGCGGGCCACATGTGGCCCGCGGGCTGTAGTTTGCCCACCCCTAATCTAGTCCAATCCCCTGCACTCATGGTAGGATTAAGTATTATCTACACTATCTCTGACAGATGTTTGTCTAACCTGCTCTTAAAAATCTCCATCACATTGATGAAGATTACACAATCTCCCTAAATCAGCATCTGGATTGGGTGGACTTGTAATTGTGTTGTCTCAATCTTTGTCATTATCCAAGTTTTTGGAATGTGTTCTTTCCTACCAGTCAACCTCCAGAATATTGAAATTCTGGCTGTCTTTAGAAAGTTAGATTCAGACTCAGATAAGGCCAGAAGGGAACATTAAATCATCTAATCTGACTTCCTGCAGAACTCAGGGCTGAGAATATTCATCTTCTCCAGGGCGATTTAAGACAGGATTTGACTCTACGTCCACGTGCACACACACATAATGCTTTTCACTTCCCCGTTGCGTTCACTGTGTGGAGATGGGGAGGGCGCATTAAACATACGCTGTATGGCAAGCTGTCCTCAGGAATAGACGTTGCACTACTGCTTGCATTAGTTTTACTATTGCCAAGTTGTTCATATGCTGGGGCAATTAGCTCTTACATAGCTAAATTCATATAGTATTATCATGCACTGTTGAATGGTTGCCACTGCCATCTGCTGTATAACATCCAAACTGCTCCCCTGTGCGTCTTAAAACACTAGTGCTCAGAGTTAAATGGGGCTCTCTTTTAGCACAAAGAGTAGGGCTCTCCTCTGTTTAGAGCAGATGATGAGAGTTCCTCCTTACTGCCCCAGCCGGCCAAGGGTTGCCACACAGTGATGCCATGAATTTCCTAGATGACAACGGGCTTGTTCCACTACAAGTAAACTTGTACTACTTATAATCACTGACTCAGTCCCAGGTTTTCATACTGTGTCCCAGGAAATTTTTTAGGATACTTGAAATGACTAAGGGTGAAATCCTTGTCCCACTGAAGTCAGTGACAAAGCTCCCAGTGGTTTCAATAGACACAGTATTTCGCCCCCGGTTTATTTTATTAACAAAAATATTTTAATTGTTTTTTTTACAAGTAGGAAAAGTTGGTTCAAGAGCCACTAGTACACTGCCTTGAACTTGCCTTGTGTTTACTAAGAACAGAGTCCACTGGAATATGAGTACAGTGTGATGAACAGTATTTGGGGTAGGGTAACCAGATGTCCCGATTTTATAGGGACAGTCCCGATTTTTTGGTCTTTTTCTTATATAGATTCCTATTACCCCCATCTCCTGTCCCGATTTTTCACACTTGCTGTCTGGTTACCCTAATTTGGGGTGACAAGGAAAGCCAAATAAGTGTGGACACTATCAAAGCTAAATAAGACGAGGAAGACTTTGTAGCACCTTAGAGAGGAACAAGCCAGTTTATTTCAGCATAAGCTTTCGTGGGCTATAGCCCACTTCATCGGATGCATAGAATGGAATAGAAGTAAGATGTATTTATATACACAGAAAGCAAAACAAAAAAAAAGTTGTATATTAGCATACCAATTCTAAGAGGCTGTTTAATTTGGATGGGCCATTATCAGCAGGAGAAAAAAAATACCTTTTGAAAGTCTTCCTCGTCTTATTTACGGATACAGACTAACACGGCTGCTAATCTTAAACCTGTCACTTTCAAAGCTGTTCTTTTGCTCAAAGTGACCATTAATGACACTTATTTGGTGTTTCATGACAAGTTCATTCAGGATATGTCTGTATTGAAGCTGGGTGGACATACCTGCGGAAGCTCAATCAGAGGCTCCGATTAGCTATACAGCATGTTGTTAAATGTGAAACACATGAATCTGAAATTAAATTAGAAATAGATCAGTTAGGCTACTACTTTAGTGTAAATTATGTTCTACACTACTTTTAGCCTGTGCAGTTTTAAATGACTCAAACGCTCTCAAAATGTCAGATTCTTTCTTCATAACATCTCCAAGTTACGGCCTTTCCTACCCATCCACACAGGTAAAACTCTTGTCCAGGATCTCATCATCTTTCATCTTGATTACTGCAACATTCTTCTCTCTGGCCATGACAAATTTAACCTTGTCCCACTTATCTCTGGCAATACAATTACTAGGCGATTAAGTCTTATTGGGTATTAATTCTTTCCAGTAGAGAAAACAAATAATGCACAATGACCATACTAGGCTTAGTTGTGTAATAGCTGTAAAGCCAATTAATAAGCTTGGAAAAGGATGGATTGTAACTTTTCACTACAGCCCAAGATGTGTTTGTGTGTGAGGGAAGGAACGCCAGGGAGAATCCATGGTACTTGCACTTTCTCCATTACCACACAATATGAAGGTATGTCTACACTGCAGTTAAAAACCTTTGGCTAGTCCGTGCCAGCTGACTCGGGCTCATGGGATGACGCCTGCAAGGTAGGAGGATCCCAGAGCTCAGGCTGCAGCCCAAATTCAAACGTCTGCACGGCAATTAAATAGCCCCACAGCCCGAGTCCAGCGAGCCGAGTTTGCTGGCACAGGCCAGCCACAGGTGTCTAATTGCAGAGTACATGTACCCTTGGTGCCTCACAATCTTTAATGTATTTATCCACACAAACATTCCTATGAAGCAAGGTGATGCTCTTATCTCAGAGAAGTGAGACACATGTACATGTATGCTTTGAGCTGGGGGAGGGGGCAGTATATTCCCATGCTAGCTCTGACTGAGCGAGCACACTGAAAATAAAAGTGTAAGTAGGAAGGGCTGGCCATTCCAAGTCAATGCTGTGCATCTTGGAGAGGTATGTAGTCCTGCTGCTCACACCACCCTCATCTACCTGCTGTCTTTAGCCTGCTCGCTCGATCAGAGCTAGTGTGGGTATGTCTCTAAGCTGGGAACTATACCCCCATCTCAAAGTGTAGACATCCCCTAAGTGACTTCCTCAGAAATGCACAAGAAATCCAGAGTGTAGCACTGAATTGAACCCAGGTCTCCTGAACTCTGGGATGTTGCTATAATTTATTACCATACCACTTAGGAGCTCTAGACATGGACCAGAATTCCACTGTGCTAGGTGCTGTACAAATGCAGAACAGAAAAACAGTCCCTGCCTCAAAGAGTTTACAATCAAAGTACAAGACAAGAGACAACAGATGGAGACAGATAGATGGGAGAGTACAAGAAAACAATGAGACAATATTGGTCTGCATGACAGGCAGTGGTATCAGCACACCATCAGTCTAACCTTTGTAAGCTTTTTGCAGGCATTATGGCAAATGGGTTTTGAGGAGGGCTCTGAAGGAGGATAATGAATGAGTTTTGTGGCTGTTTGCATAGTTTGTCCCATACCTGTGGGGCAGCATGGGAGAAAGTATGAAGGTTCTTGTCTGAAAATTTAACAAGCAGGTGATGGAGGCTGGTATCATTGGCATATCAGAATCATCCATTTATATCTCCATAGTAAATGAGAAATGATAGGGTAGGGATTGTTTGTTAAGAGCCTTTAAAGTGATCACAAGCATCTTATGTTCAATGCAAGGAGGAGGAGGAGCTAGGGAAAGAATTCAAAGAGGGGGTGACATGGTCTAAGTGAAAATGTTCTTTGCAGCTGTATTCTGAATGGCTATGACGGAGCAAAGGAATTTTGGCAGTCAGCCAGAATTCTTTCCAGGGCTTTGGGGGAATGCACACAAAAGTGACAGCTGAGTAGTTCTTCCTCTAACTTACTAAAGACGTCACCCTTGGGCAGACATTCAGCGGGGAAAGTAGCAGCATGATCAGTAAAAGTAATATACATGCAACTGAAAAAGTGGCTCTAAGCCTGGACACAATCGAGCAACCTTAACTAGAGCTATTATGGCATGCATCAGCTCTAATAAAGTGTGTGTGTGTGTGTGTGTATACGGGTGTGTATACGCACACACATCTGTACAGAGATAGACGTTTTATTTTTAAAATGTGACAATATTGCTAGCAGTCTACAAAAGCTTCATTCTTTCAATTAATTACTAAATCAGAGAAACACTAGACTGTGTAAAGCACATATCGGGGCAGCACAGTCACATATAATGCAAGAAGTAAACATGTATCCAAAGCCCATTGAAATCACTGGGCTTCAGTGGGCTTGGATACAGTCCTTAAAATAAAGACAAGGGGCTATTTTACTGGCTTTCTTGCTTAAATTAGTATTTAATTATATAGCCCAGACTCTACTATCAGGCAATATACTTTCAGCATGGCTTTGGTGTCCATATTGAGCTTGGCTTTGGTGTCCATATTGAGGACGGCTTGAGCATGGCTTTGGTGTCCATATTGAGGACGCAGTAACATTTCTATTTCAAGGAATCATGAATTCAAGTTTCCATGGGAATTGGTTTTTTTATGTGAAACTTTACTATTAATGATACTTGAATTGTGTATTTGGGAAAAAAAAACAGAAATAACCTTTCAGTGTTCCAGTTCTTTTTTTCTTATTCTCCAAATGTTCTGAGAAAGCACAAGAGAATAAGGGTGGTCTTGTGGTCAAGACACTGGCATGGAACTCAGGAGAACTGGATTTAATACCTGGCTCAACTACCTATGACCTTGGGCAAGTCATTTAATCTCTCTGAGATTCTATCCCACACCTGTAAAATAGGCATGATAACACTCCAGCACATTGTTAGTCTTGCTTGGTTAGCTATGAGCTCTTTGAAGCAGGACTGTCTCGTAAGGTTGGTCTAAATGCACAATGTAATGATATCAGTTTGGAAAGTTTTAGAGCAGGACAAAGGTGCTTATATAGGTAAAGGTCATGAAATAATATAAGCATCTTTATACAAGTGTCACTGTAAGCAACTACAGCTGCACCAATTTAAGCATCTTTCTCTAAGCTCTGGTCTACACTGTGGCGGGGAGATTGATCTAAGGGTATGTCTTCACTACCCGCTGGATTGGCGGGTAGCGATCAATCTATCGAGGATCGATTTATCGTGTCTCATTTAGATGCAATAAATTGGCCCCCAAAGGCACTCCCTGTCGACTCCGGAACTCCAGCTCACCAAGAGGCGCAAGCAGAGTCGACAGGAGAGCCCACACCGCTGTGAGGACGCCAGGTAAGTCGACCTGAGATACACCAACTTCAGCTACATTATTTATGTAGCTGTAGTTGCATATCTTAGGTCAACCCTCCGGCTAGTGTAGACCAAGCCTAAGATATGCAACTCTCAGCTACGAGAATAGTGTAGCTGAAGTCGACTTACTTAAATTGACTTACCGCAGTGTCTTCACTGCAATGAGTCGACTGCTACTGCTCCCCTGTCAACTCTGCCTGCGCCTCTCGTGGCGGTGGAGTACCAGAGCCGACTGGACCGCTCGGGGATCGATTTGTCACATCTAGACTAGATGCAATAAATCAACCTCCGATGGATCGACTGCTACCTGCCGACCCGGCGGGTAGTGTAGACTTACTCTTAAACAGATACAATTAAATTGTCCCCAAAACTGTCTCCCAAAAACTGGATAGATATTCCCTCACAGTGCATTGAGCCTAGCCCTATGTGTCCTTGCTCTTAATTGGTGCCCCTACATGCTATGGTAGCTAAAACCACAATCATTTAGGCCGCAGATCTTTGGGGCTGTTACCTTAGATAAATATTGACTTCCTTGTCAGCTGTCTTTGAAATAATGCCCTGTTTAACAGACAAGAGAATGTCAGGTTTCCATGGTTTGGTAAATAGACAGGTTATCTTGGAGGGAGTGGGCTGTGGACACGGGGAAGGGGTTGTACTATCTTTCAAGCTTGGAATCTCCATTCTGGATACCAGGCCTGAGGCTGGGATTGTCAAAGGGGTTGGTTGCCAGTCAATAGAAGTTAGGCAGCATTATTCAGTAAAGCCCAGAATGGAGCAGCAGGTTTTAAAAGGAGAGATTTTAGATTTGGAAACCATAGCAGTAATTTGTGTGGCCTTTTATTCCATTCTGGAATAAAATTGATTAATAGATTTCTTTTAAAAATGTAGCCCATTAGTACACTAAACAAGACAAATTAAATAATGAACAGAATGTTTAAACCCCATTTTATTTGCAACGTGCAAACAGAATGGCCAGTTAGCAAATGGCAAATATTTATTAGGATGAATCATGCTTCTAGTTCCATTATTGTGTTGTACTATACTGCTCTAATTAGTCATCTTGATATGGAAGCTAGGTTGGCACGTGTATTTTAAAGTTTGGTTTCACTTTTTAAATAATGATTATTAGAGCTAGTTGGATCTGTCTCCTTATCTTAGGGTTTAATGGGCCACCCAGATCTGAAGGCATCGCCACTGCCAGCTGCAGCACAGAAGTAAGGGTAACAGTACTGCAATCCCCCTACCATAACCTTGCGACACCCCACACACACACACACACAACTCCTTTTGGGGTCAGGGCCCCTACAATTAGAACACTATGAAATTTCAGAAATAAATAGCTGAAATCACAAAATTTATGATTTTTAAAATCCTATGAGTGTGAAATTGACCCAAATGCACCATGAAATTGGTAGGGCCCTAATTATAAGGATTAATTACCAAACTTCTTTCCGTTTGAGTATGCCTTTGAAAAAAAAGGCTATGTTGTCACCCGGGGTTTTCAGAACCCCCAACAGAGGCTACTAAACTATTTCATTCAAAGGCAGTGTTAAGAATAAATCAACAGGAGCTCAGCCATTCTGACTGATCAAGGATTGAATGGAAGTGAGCATGCTCTTGTCTAACACTGCAGTTTATTAGATTTAAGCACACACAAGCATAATCAATAGGTAAATATCTGGGATGGTCTAAACCTAACATCTGGAACGGCATTAACAGCAGGTTCACAGTGGCCAGTTGCTCACCCACCGGGGAGAAAGGGTATCAGGAAAAACATTTCTCAAGATGGCTTCAGAGGACTGCTGCAAAGTACACTCTATTACAGAGTTGGGCAAACTATGGCCCTCAGGCCACATGTGGCCCACCAGCCATTTTTATCTGGCCCGTGAGTTGGGGCTGGGGGTGTGAGGCTAGTGGCCCCACGCTCCTGGTTGGGACGCCGGGCTGAGCTCGGGGCCCTGCGCTCCAGGGTCGGCTGAGCGCGGGGAGCTGCGGAGCCTAACAGACCAGGGTGCCAGGTGGAGCCTAACGAGCTCCCGGGCCCCACTCCAGCTGGAGAGCCGGGCTGAGCAAGGTAAGGGATGAGGGGAGGCGAGGGCTTAGGTGGTGGTGGTTAGGGTCAGTGGTCTAGGGATGGGGCAGTCAGGGAACAAAGAGCGAGGGGCTTAGATGCGGGTGGGTGGGAGGTGGTTAGGGTGGGAGGGGTCTCGGGAGGGGCAGTCAGGGAACAAAGAGCAGGGGGCCTTAAATATGGGGTGGGTATGGGGTAGGTAGCAGGGGGGTTAAGGTGAGGGTGTTTCTGGAGGGGGCAGTCGGGGAGGAAAAACAGGCGGGTGGGAGCTCCGCGCTAACTTCCCCCCCGGAAGTTAGAGCGGAGGAGTCTCCGGAGGGGGCCACCAAGCCACCCCCCCCGGGCGCCGCCCCGCAGGGGCCGGGCCACCGCCCCCCCCAATCAGGAGGCAGGAAGTGGGTGGGGATCAGATGGAGGTGGGGCCTTCCTTACCCAGCCCTCTGCACAATTTTGAGCCCTCATGTGGCCCTTGGGCCAAAAAGTTTGCCCATCCCTGCTCTATTAGCTAATCTTTCATAACTAACTTCTACAAAATACATAGATCATAATGACTCCCACTGAATCATCACTTTTCCTAACTTCCAATAAACTTTCTGATATCAGAGGTGTATAGACTCAAGGTTCTTCACCCACTAAAGTTTTCAGTCTCAGTTGTTTACTTATCTGTCTCGCCATCCCACTCTGATTAGCGAAGCTGCCAGCTAGATATGACCTTGCTTTTGAAAGCCTGTCTCCAAATTAACCCTTAAGTGTGGAGTTTTATTTCATTACTTCAGAGTGGCTGAATGCACATAATATGGTTGCATTCAACTTCATCACATTCTGGGGTATACACGCCCCTCAACTTTAGGGCAATGTGATCTGCCTGTATGTGGAACCAAAATCCTGTGATCAGCTAAAGTGAGTGCAGCTAATTGTTATTTCTGCAAGACATAAAATAATGTTGGCCTAATGTATGTCATAGAATTAACTCCTGACTTCAGAGCTGTGCTCCTGAATCTCAGCTTCATTTTGAAAGATAAATTATGGGTGGGGTTTTCAGAAGCCATCATAGAAGATTAGGATCGGAAGAGTCTAATCCAACCCCCTCCTCAAAGCAGGATCAACCCCAATTAAAACATCCCAGCCAGGGCTTTGTCAAGCTGGGCCTTAAAAACCTCTAAGAAGGGAGATTCCACCACCTCCCTAGGTAACCCATTCCAGTGGCGAGGAGATGGGACTAGCACGGTATATACTTTTCCCTGCACTGGCGGAATTCCACAACTGGAAGCCGAAGGCTTTTGGTCCCCACAACCCTTGTTCTTTCAAACTCCCTCCCTGCCAATATGCACAGATTTTAGGTTGTTACCACCAAAGTCTATGGTGCTGCCTGCTGTTCTGCTAGTTGCAGGGAACGACGCTGCTGGTGACACTCATACTCCCTTTGATAAAGTAGCCGCCAAAGCTCCAGTCCCTCTGTGAGCCATGCTGCAGACCCACTTCGATCTGAGACATTCATTAGTATCCTTTGCCAAAAGGTTTATGTAACAGATGTTACAAAGCAGAGAGAGACACACACACACACACAGAGCAATACTGGAAGAGCTGTTGGGGTGATGGAGGGAAGATATTCCGTGGGACTGAAGTAGTTCAGAGACACAGCTGCATCTGCTAAACAGCAATTAAAGTCTGTGTGTGACCATGCTGTATTTTCAGCTTGTCATCATGGCTGGGACTGTTCTGCTCGCCTACTACTTCGAGTGCACTGACACTTTCCAGGTGCATATCCAGGGTTTCTTCTGTCAGGATGGAGATTTGATGAAGCCTTACCCAGGAACAGAGGACGAGAGCTTTATTTCACCTCTTGTGCTGTATTGCATGCTGGCTTCGACTCCAACAGCTATCGTAAGTATAAAAACACTTTCATTCTTCAATGCTGATGCAAAAAAAAAGAAAAAGAAAAAAAAAAGAAAAATCCCTGTAATCCCTGATTTTTCTTTTCCCCTCTCTTCTTTTCAACTGTAATTGATATACGTTTCTACTGTAGCAAAACAAAGAGAGCAGACTAATAAAATCCACATCAGTAATCCACAGAGGTTCTGGTTAATTCTAATACTAAAAAAAGCAAGATGAAGCTGCCTGCAGTTTAAGAATATACAGTAGTTAGCTCACTTTAATAGTTGGTTATGAATTGCATGGTTTCCAGAGAGGCCCCAAATGCAAAGACTATGTGTTCTCGGCAATAAAATAACAGTAATATGATTTGAATCAGATCTGAAATGATACAGCCAGAGTTATTTGCTGCTATCCTGAATGGTCTGCTTTGGGCTCAGATGTGGGAAAAGCTTCTTTATAATGGTTTCTAGTTATTGACAAGTGCAAATGTGCTTTATTGCTCTCTCTCTCTCTCTCTTAGCTGTCTTCTTTACCTGTTTTTCTTTTATGATCCCACAAAACAATAACATCAACCCCAGTGCAGTTATATCTGCTAAAGCTGTTTTCAAGTTGCAGGACACCGAAAACTCTATAAACTGCTTCTTAAAGTCACTCAAAACATTGTGTTTCTTCTCTTTTTGCACAAAAAATGACAAACATAACTAATAGCCAGCTTTGTTAATAATCTAGCTAAATGAATGCAATTTAATTAGATAGTCCGTTTTGTGTGTCTTTTTTTTTCTGCAAAGTTATTAACTCTTATATGTGGATCTTTAAGACAGGTGATTGCAGAAGTGTATGTCATTATATTTCTTGGGGTTTCTTTTTTTCTCTTTAGGTTATTGCAAATTTGGGATCATAACTGAACTAATAGCAGAAAGATAATATAGAAAATAATCAGAAAAATGAAGGAAAGACTTTTGAAAGTGACTAAGGGATTTGGGTGCACAAGTCCTAAAGAAAGCCAATGGGATTTGTATGCCTAATTCCTTTAGGCACTTTTGAAAATCTTCCCTACTAGCAATTGTTTTTTCGGCATTAGCACTCCAAGCCCAATAGGTAACACTGCTCTACAGCCAAAATGCTTCTGAAATAAAAGTAGTCAAACTTTACTAATTCTGGGTCACTGAGAACGACAATGATGCTTAAAATTGTTGATTGGCTCTAGTTTTCAAGATATGCTATTGGGTCAGTATATACGACCCTTGACATGGGAATGGCGGAGGATAAGTGAGTTATAAAGGGAAGGGATCTCAATTTAAACCAGAAATGACTAAAATACATCTTTGATTGGATCTATGAATAAATCTATGACTGGGTTTGGACAGTACTTGCTTTTTAGGCAAAACAATGAATGATGCAATCTGAAGCTGGTATTGCATCATACATGATATGAATTGCATCATGTTATTCCTAGAAGTCATGGATGATTCAATCATAACGAAGCTTACATCACCCTGCTGAACAAATTGCCCTATATCAACTCTAGAAATCATGCAGTGTCATGCTCTCTTATTTGTCAGTGTTTGATTTTGCAAAGGGACACATTTCTGTTTAGCCAAAGTGAGCAGAGATGCCTCGTACTTGTGTGAACAGTGCACATAACTTCTGCTATGTTTGTGGTGAAATGACTTCTGCATCACAAAAGCGCAGTCTAACCACTATTGTTAAGAAAGCCTATCACCTTTATTTTGGCTGCAAAATTGGACATCAGGACAAGAGGTGATATGCATATACCACACATATGCTGCAACACTTGTACAACAAATCTTCGCCAGTGGTTGAACAGGCAAAGGAAATCTATGCCTTTTGCAGTGCCAATGATTTGGAGAGAGCCAACAGATCATACCAGCAATTGTTACTTCTGCATGGTGCCTCCAGTTGGGAAAGGTATGTCAAAGAAGAAAAAGTGGACTGTGCATTATTCAAACATTCCATCAGCTATACGCCCAATACCCCACGGAGAAGGACTGCCGGTTCCTGATGCACCAGAATCATTCTCGCTTGAGTCAGACGAGGAAGAGGAAGAGGACGAAACTTCTGGTCCTGAAGCGTCAGTGTCACAGGACCCACATTTTCTCCTATCCTCCTCCTCCTCTGAACCACACCTCATAACACAAGCTGAACTGAATGACCTTGTCAGGGATTTGGAACTACCCAAGAGTAAGGCAGAGCTGTTGGGCTCCAGACTACAGCAGTGGAATCTCCTGGCAGGTGATGTTAGGTTTCCATGTTCCGTGACCATCAAAAGGATCTTGTCCCATTCTTCTTCATGGAAGGTGATCTTGTAGCCTGCAACAACATCGATGGTGTGATGGCAGCCCTCAACATCGTTCACGATCCAGATGA